>JABCKU010008319.1:0-22641 GCA_018221655.1 Myochromella boudieri
AATCTCCCTGTTCAAGAGGCATGTTCACCATATGATAGTTATAAGTGATGCCACCCACATCTGCCAGAGTTGTGGGTTCGTAGAAGTTGATGCTGCGTGCGTTCAATAGAATCGGCATGATAGAACGTTGTAAGAGGTAGACCCCTGGGAGGTCATATTATCTAACCTTAGCACAGCCACCTCTTAGCTTTTAACCTTATACCACCTCCCTACAATGTATATTCGCCACTTTTCGCTATAGAACTAGTCTTATGCACTTGGGAACCTTAAGATTGACTGCTCACCTGTAGCTACTGCTACAAACGTGGTGGAGGCTGAGGGTAACAATAATATATGCAAGGAAGCTGGGATGAGGAAGGTGACAATGTGGTGGAAAGGCAGTGCATTGCTCAGCACTTGAGTTCATCAGCAAAGTCAGATTCTGAGCCCGTAATAAACTGTAACAAACACGCTTGGGTTTGTAACATCCAAATAAAGTAGTAACAAGCTACAGCATGGTGTAACATACATAGCCATTGTGCATGTAACACCATGTAGATTGGCTGCGGGTATGTAATATTACACAGTTGATTCCATTTTATGTAGAACTATGCAATAATGGCCTTTTCACATAACCATGCTGGATTGTCGTGTAACAGTACATAGACTGATGAAGGGAATACATAACTATACATAATAAATATGCTGTATCTGTATCTCTAACTAACCTTCAAACACAGATATTATTATTCCTTTAAAATAAATTTCACAGACCAATGCATCATTTTTGTATGCACAATGCAACTACCTATGCATGTGAAAACTCTAGTACTTATGTACAAAATGAGTGGCCAAATTGCTGTGGCCCCCAATACTCCCATTCACCAGTATGTACATGAAAATTTCATTTCAAACAGTTTTTATAATGCATCCCAGTTGTGGAATATCTATTGAAATAGAATGTGTATGATTCTGGTATGACGCATGAACAAATTTAGCCAGGCGTGTCTTGCACTCGGCTAATTGACAGTCACGTGATCATGTGACCCAGGAAGTTAGATGTCTTCCTACAAGAGCCACAGGAAGAAGGAGGGACAGGTTTTGTGATTGACGATAAGCTGACTTTGTACTGCATGATTCCCTACTCTCATCAACAGATGTTTGGGAGCAATGCGTGAATACATTTAGCCGAGTACACTGTGCACTCGGCTAATTGATAATCATGTGATCATGTGACCTGGAAGTTGAACTTTGTTCCAACTTTTTTTTTCAAACTTCAACTTCTTCCACCACCACCTTTGGTTTGCCGACATGGTAAGTCTTGCCAGTCTCACTCTCTGTATAGCTGCCAGTCCTAGAGTTGAACTGTTACATACCATCGTCTCTTCACATGGCTGTTTATGTGCTCTGATACGAGGACTAGCTCCTCTGCTGCCTGGTATGTTGGGTGGTCAACTTAGACAATAGCACTGACATGGCTCCTTAGCATGCCTCACACAGACTCTCTTGCCATTTTGTAAGAAATCAACAATGACTAAGATATTTGGATGAGATCAAAGACTTTGAGAACAAATGAAGTTTTGATTCAATACACTGAGTTGAATCTACAAGAATACAAGTAGATTGAGCTAAGTTTATAAGTATAATGAGAATGATTCAGATTGATAATGAAATGAGTAAAGTCTCTGAATGACCAAGAAGATAAGTAAATATAGGTAAAACTATAGTAAATGACCCAGAACATGGAGATCCGTTGGAGCAATACGGACCACCATTTGGAGCAATACAGAGCGCTATGATGATGTTTGAGAGTGATGGAGATGACGAGGAGTATGATGAGGAGGCTTGAGGAATTGACAAGCTTGAGGTCGGAAATGTCGGATCGGATGTCGGATGGGACTTAGAGAGGAATTCATGACACATTTCCGACTCTCGTCACTTATTCCTCACCCTCTAGCGTCCATCCGGGTCATTCTACACCTCCATGCCAAGTTTCGGTAGCTGCAGGTGTGGAACGTGCGCATATGCCACATCATATAGTGTGTTTTTTTCTTCTTTCTGTCAATATTCTCATACTGACATACATTTTATATGCCCTCACACATGCTCAAATAGTTTGTGACCGGAGTTGGGGGTAGGATTAGACCTCTTGAGGCGTATATTGTTCTCATTGATGGTAAGTTCTTTACCACCACTATGAAAAGCCTTAATTAATTTTAACATTCTTTGCAGCTTAGTTTTCACACTTTAGGAGTGGGCACTTAGATAGAGTAGTGTTGTGTTATATTACCTCTGTCTTTATATAGTCAATATAATATATTATTCTTCTGTGCTTGAATATTACGCTTGTTAAGAAACAATTACAGGGTGAATCATTCTATGCCTTTATTTTTTGACTCTATATAGGGCTACCTAATATATTTGAGGTGCTACGTAGTGCTACACTAGTCTATAGTGGGTGCTACATGATGTTACACAAATGTGACAGGTGTTACATGTGTCTAGATAAACATCAAAGTTTGCTACAGTGTTACAGTGCTATGTAACTGTACGTAATGTTAGTTTCCAGCCCCAGGATTTGCTGATGCATGGACAGGGGTGGATTCAGTGCAAGGTGTAACGGGGCTCCATTGAATACATTGATCGGTGGAAGAAGTCTTTGCTTCGAACTGATAGACACTGCTTTCATCCTTGCCTTGAGCGAATTCAACGCTCTGCCTACCTTGTCACTCACCATCGCCAAACCATTCCATAGCCTTCTGGCTTGGCTCACTTTCAATCATACGCTCCTCATCTATCATCCCCGCCTTATCCGTTCTTCTCTCCTTCATTTCAATGAGCAAGGCGCATTTCAGTATGTGCATTAGTCCAACGTCACGCTGGATGTTGAAGGATCAGTGCCAACATTCCAATTTAGACTATCTCGCTCCATACGTTGGCTTGTTACTTTATGAGCCTTCCCCCACCTGACGTTACACTATACATTGACACTTCGACCATTCACAAACCGCTGACTTTCGACTGACCCTCGCCTTGCCATTTGCATCAAATCAGCGGACAATTCTTCTGCCGCCTCTGGAGTGAGCATGGTCTAGTGTGGTGCTGGTGAGGCCTGAGGGTCAGGCCTAGGGGGAACAGAAGCATATCCTAATTTCCAGTAGATCCTGGCGATGAGAATTACATTGTTCCTAAATGAAACACGTAAGCACTCGCCTCCATGTCGCAGATGAGTGAGAGTCCATTAAGTTAATCAGTAATTCAAAAATGTGTCCACCTTCGATATCGACGATGAACGCTGCTATATGATAAAACATAAAAAGAAGGAATGACTTTAGTCTCACAAGGAGAGAAATAGACCCAAAGATTGTAGGGCAACAGTACAAGGCCACAGCAGCACGGAATCCCCTAGTAAAAGGCGAGGAGATTGTCTGCTTGATGCTGCGGCTGTTGCTAATATATTTAGTAAAGTTTAGTGGTACCACCTGACCATTTCGCTTTTTGTTCAACGGACAGATGTGGCTGTGTCACATTTCAACGTACTTATTCCCCTCATGCTACCAATTGTGCCCAAGTCGCAGTGGCCTTGTGTCTATAAGCTCATCCACTCAAGTTCCATGAGGGTATCATTAGCCTGAGGATTTTCGTAAGTGTCTATTTGGGCTTACCGATCCTGATTTAGTCGATACTGATACAATGGTTCTCTAGTTCTTTACAGTTTTGTGCAAGGTGATTCAGGTTGGATTCAGGGTGATTCGCACCACTACCTATGAAGGTCGATCAAAGTGCCCTTTCCCTAGGTCAGGAAAGATACCAATTAGATCACCTCTTTAGCCAGCCACGTGCATCTACCCCGAGGTACGTTTATTTCCGTCATATTTTACTGTACATACTACCGTTAAGCATAACTCCCTAGTCTCGCCGGCCATCTTTTATTTAATTTTATGGCACATGCCTTGTGGGCCAAACATGTCTTTTGATACGTACCCCCACCTTGAAGTGAGTCTTCTTGCCATCTTTGCCCGAAACTGTAACTGCAAAAACTGATCTGCTAAAGCCTTATTCAGGCAACGTCTACCATCCTCTAGCTGGTTCAGGCTATTACACAGGGACCCCGTTTTTTATCATCTGGGAGAAGTCCTTTGCATGAACGCTTTCTTTAGCTACCCAAAATTCATACATAAATCGAAGGGATTTTTTGAAGCTTCTCGTACTGGATCCTCGAATGCTCTTTTCTTTTTTCATTACAGGTTTCCTATGCATATTTTACATGAGCCGTGTACATAAGACCCTGAACGCCATCTAGCCTCAAATACATCGATCGCGTTGAACTGATTTTCGAGCCACCACAACCACTCTCGAACCTCACTGACGATCGGCGTTACCCCCCGCATCTCATTTGTTATGAACTGCGCGATGTCAAAGGTGGAACATGTGGTTTGCGAAAACCGATATCCCATTCCGCTGGCTCCAGACTGGGCCACCAAATGTTATGTTTGAGTTTCAGTTCATTAGTATGATTGAAATGTAGGATCGATGGAACTACAGGGGCTGTAAAGAGCGATTCATTACCGAATATGGAATGGCATGAAACTCGGATCTACTTACCAGCACTTTACCCGCCATGAAGTTGAGCATATGTTTTAACAAGGGATGCAACACTCGAGACTTTCGCTTCTACTGCGCTCACTGGTAGCTACAGGGTAGTCACCATCGAACTGAGCAGGTAGCTGTTCGGCTAGTGGGAGCTTCAGTTTGATACTGGTGTCGCGAACTGAGCCTACATACGATGATCTTCAGTTGATAGCATACTGCGAGTTCCATGGCGGGCGAGGGAGCGTGCCATTGTATATTCTTGGGTCGTGATATAGAGATCATATTAGAACAATGTATGCTTCCTCGACGTCGGAACACGGCAAGAGTCGCTCTCTTTGTGCGAAGTCACCAAGGCTGGAATGAAGTATGCAATTCAGTACACCAGCGAAATCGAGCTGCATCTGAAGCTCACCATATCACAACCACAAAATTTATGTTCTTGGGTACCGCATAGGTAACAAGTGGGATACCATTCTGAGGTGTGCCATGAGGTGATCAAGAGCCGACGCAGGCTGGACGGCTATTTACACGAAGAGCTTGAGTATGAGGCCCGCCCACTTCAACTGGAGAGTGTCCAAAAAATCAAGGCGATGGAGTAGTGGTTGCCCGGTGGCTCTTGTATAGCAAGATTCAAATGGATAACCCTTGTTAGTCCCTGGAGGGGGTCGCTAGTAGAGTTAGGGCTGTGTTGTAGCAGGAATGGACGGGCGTGATTACCCGAGGTACATAGAGTGATTATCTAGATGAGAATCATGAGATATCGACGGATGAGAGGGAACCGAGGAAAAGTCCTGGAGAGACCGGATTCAAAGCACGTCAGGTAAGGATCGCATGTATAATTTGCTTCCAAAGCGTACCGAAGTATTCGAACGACCAGACTTCCGAGTTTCTCAGTTTAGCTGGGAACGACCGCCTATCTCGTTAGCCAGATACTTGCAAGTTATTTCGTGGTTATAAACTAGTCTGCAGCATTGCAGGTTAGGTTCGTCCAACATGGATAATATATGTATAAGCGTACTTTGTTGGGTGTATGTAAAAACAGGTTGTTTTGGCGAGCGAGCAAATTCTGCCTAACTGGTAGCGCCGACGATGGCTTCTGGAATCCGAACAAAGATCGTGGGTGTAATGAACGGTGACGATATTGTCACGGGAGCTGCTGGTCATACGGAGACTGCCAGAACGCCCAGGAGAAAAAGGTTGAGTGCGCAGGTGAAGGTAAAAAGGTCTATCTACGTAAACCACGGGCATCAGACCACGGAAAGGGTATTAGAGTGTGTAGCTTACCCAGTTTTGAAATGAAGAGAGTGGGACGGAAGCCGAGGTTGGTGGCCTCAGTGGCAATGGAAACTGCGCCATAGATGAATGAATAACAAATATAAAGGGGATTCTTGCCGAATTCTCACCGTGGATGGCGCCAAAAGCGCTGGCGGCTTCTTTTACTGGGGCTTCTCGTAGATAAACGATAAAAACGCGAGGGCACGGATTGCAGAGTTATTCATAAAAAAAGTATAAGTTGGCGGTTATAGATATTGCGACGACAACCTCCAGGGACCAACAACACTAAGCTAGGCTTGAGACAGCCCAGGCAATCCACAGCCATAGGAGATTGGGAATCCAAGCAAACTGGACGAGACGATAATGAGTGGGAGGAAGTTCAACACCAAATATTTTCACACTCCGCATTCCTTTCCACCCACCACCATCACGACGACGACTGCTTTTCAATTCCTTCCCAGCCGTCCTATGTTCATCTGTAATACTAAGACTTAGAGCCATATCCATTACCAGCTTAGGCCACCATCATCTGCCAATGTTGTAACGCAATCCTAATGCTTGCCAACCCTTCTCTTGGGGCCAACCAACGTAAGTGTACTTGAATCTACTCAGTCGTTCATGCTTAAGCCTAGCACCTTCAGCCTCATACCAGCTGCATCCATCGTATCTCGAGTCCCACAGGCGCACCGTGTACAAGGATAAGAACGAAACCCAAGCTCACAAGATTCGCTCGTTCAGCATCGCATCATCACCCGTAAGGGCGGCATATAAAAGTCTGCAACGCTCCGTGTTCCTCGTTCCTGATGCCTATTTATCAAGGGACATTTGTGACTTGTGAGTTTATGATAGTCTTTGCAGCTGTATCGTCTTCTGACTAAATCTCGGACGTACAGACTACTACTTTCCATCATCACCCATTTGGAATAATTAGGCGGCCATTTATCGGGCACACAGACGCCGAGCTACCAGAGTTACTTTGTCAGTGTGAGGTGAGGGGCTAGTTCTTAGTTCCAAGTGGCGGCCGGACTTTACTGACTAATTTTCTTAGCGAGTATCCTTGTACCTGGAAACAACATCGGCTCGTCCACAATCAGCCAACTTTCTCAAATACGTGCTATATCCTCAATGCGATCCTACCGATGGCAGTCTATACTTGGTTATATCGACATCCTCCTGCAATCTGCAAGAGAGAGAGAGGGCCATTATTCAAACGGATCGAGTGAGCGGTGGGGCCGTGGCGGTTAGAGTGTGACACATGCTTGGTTTTGAATCATCTTCTGCTGCTACGAACATCGAAATCCGCAGTAGGACCGACTTTTAAGGCGACTCAGAAAATCATGGGGAAAAAATGCAACTGGAGCGGAGTTCAGGGGCGAAAGGCGATAATTAAGAGTCGGGACACCAGTTGTAAGCCAATAAATGGAGTTCTGGTTGCCTCCACTTATTTTATCCTATCAGCTAGATCCTTGACTTGACGAAGCATTTGGAATACCCTAAGCAATCCCTCAATATTTCCTCACATTACTCCCGTAACTTCGTGCACACAAACCTCCCAATCATATATCATGCTCCCCGCAGGCCGATCGTACACCAATGCCCTAGATACTCGTAGAATCCGCGAGGACGATGTTCCCTAAAGCCTCAAGGGCGGCAAACAACTCTCTCTGGTTTCAGGAGTCTACGCTCCCGCTCCCTACAAGGGTACCATTGCTACCTGCGCCTTCATTGTCCCCAGCTGCCGTCTTCCACACATACCTGGATGTCATGCCTGGCAGACCCACGCAAAATAACTCAAGAGGATATTGAACCGTTTGCGCAACGTTGAAGTTGTCATTGGGGCAACGATACGACGAAATGGCGTATATGTGACCACTGGATTATGGTTGTGTGCTCATGGTAGCTGCTGTTGCTTTACGGCTTTCTGGTTGCGCTCGATATAGTGAGCTTCTCTCGCACCTCGACTGTCGTTCGCTGATTCAATTACGATCTTTAGCCACCACGAATCCGCTACGACAAGTCACTTGGTGCAGTACCGATGTTCTGGGTGTACGTTGTTTATTCAGTGAATTTCGAACGTTGCTCAATGATTGCTCAGCCATTCAACGGTGTATGCACTGGGTGGTCAAGAGGTAATATCTGGTTTAGCCGACTCGGGGATGGCCTCTTCGCCTTTAATTAGCGCATTCTTTCTTCCTCGTTACCACACCCACCTCCGTCAAGTGTGTCCACCCTTTGGTTTTCATTCTGCTGGCATACTGATGTGGGCTGCGCAGGCATTTACAAGTCCGGGATACGAGCTCGTCTGCGGCATTGTGCTTCGAAAGCAAAGGGGAACATCAATTTCACATGCAGGACCTAGATGTGGGGACGCGCATCGCCCAGTCCGACACTCTCGGCAGAACAGGCATACCTGGCGTCTATAAGGAGTCTCCCCGCCCCCCTTTCCAGCGCAGCCTCTCAACGGAGCAGCACCTACAGCTTAACAAGCTGCTGATTATGCATGCCCTATGGCGCTCATAGCAAATTCACACCCCTTCCGATCCTTGATATCTGGTTGTATGGGTCATCTCGCATGACGACCTGGACTGTCGTATAGAGGAGTGTCCTGGGATTCAACAAGAACATCATCCAACGGCGCTGTACGACCTCTGCAAGCTCTATATAAAGGGGCAATGGCCCTCGATATACTTCAGTGTTGAGCGCACTCTCCTGAATAACTAGCTGGAACTACCCTTCAACAGGTCAAGTGGAAGGTGGGCCGTTCTTCATACTTATTTAGCCACCTTTTCTCATTAGTGCGCCTTATTCTTCTAGTCGCTCGTACATTGCACCTACCTCGCATCATCCCAATCCACCCCGTGCGCCTACTGCGATGAGTTGGTTAGAGTGCAGCAACCAAGGAGGCATTGGGTGGGAGCTCAGGCCGAAAGGGTGGTGCTACGGGATGGCAGGCGCTGACTGGCTACCCCCTCGCCGATGGGAATTTTCTATTTCAATGACGGGGTGGTACTCCCTAGTTTTCAATCCTTGGGTCTCCTCTCCCCACAACCTAAGAACTCCTACGCTTACCCGAGTCACTTCGGTTACCGCGTGTAGAGAATTACAAATGGAGGGATAAAGTTGCGCTTCGCACTGGTTCTCACTGCAAAACAAGCCCTTGGGTGGCTGGCGGTCCATATGCACTGGGGTTGGTGTTGCATTCATCACGAGGGTACCTGGGATAGTGGGATTTATCTCTTTAGAAGTTACCTATAAGCGTGCGCGCATAGTATGGTTTGTGAATAGATTGAAACTGAAACTGCCCTACTTGCTCTGATGATCCTGGCGATACTTTGGCCACAAAGGACACGTTCTTTCGCTTCCTAGCGGTCGGTTAGAGAGGTCGTTAGTTGATAAAATGGTACCTCAACCAAAACCTCGACTCTGAGAGATAAGATGTCAGCTCAGTCACGGTCACCTGATGATGCACCACATCAATTTCACATGTACCTTTCTCAGAATTCCTCATGACACCGTACCCTTGACTGGTGCAGTAACATGTCCATCTCACGATCTCTGGGAAGCGTGGAATTTATGCGATGTGAAACAATGACCTTAGCAAGATATTTAGTCTCAGCTTGCTTACAATCCGATTACCAAGAAGCATAAAACCCGAGACTTCGACCATTCTACTAGTACTACTTGACATCATTCACCCAACACACTTCATAACCAAATCTACCTCTCTTCTGACTTCATCGAATAAATTAAATGGCTCCTGTGCGGAACGCAAGAGTAATCTTTAATTCGGTACCCACAGGTTCGCGTATCGCCTTGTGAAAAGTTCGGAGATCATTAACTTTGACTGTACCTTAGGATACCCTGAACCCGGGAAGACAACCTTGTACGATGGCACGAAGACCATTGACATCGACTCTGTTCCATTGAATGGCGGGTTCATCCTCAAGATACTTGTTCTCTCGGTCGACCCATATATGAGGGGGAAGATGCGTGGGCCTGAGGTCAAGTCTTACTCGGTGAGAATTAGATACCCTACTTATCATTGAAAAGTGTACTAAAGTTACATATAGGCAGCCTTTGTCATTGGAGAACCGTGAGTGGCTATCAATCCAAACCCAGCGTTGGATTGACTAGCGCCTTTAGTTTGAATGGCCACGGTGTTGGAGTCGTGGTTCGCTCAGAGAATGCACAAGTAAAGAAAGGAGACCACATATACGGATACCTCAGTAGGTTTTACTTTCGCTTTATGGTCACCGCCCTTTTGATGCAATGTTTTGTAGCTCACGAGGAGTATAACGTCAGGCAGAGTCTCCAAGGGCTGAAAATCATCGAAAATAAAGAGAAATTACCGTGGTCTGTCTACGTAGGAGCAGCGGGTATGCCAGGTATGGTATAATCTGCGTGGCTATTGTTTGGTCGCGCCTGACCCAGAATTCCGTAGGTAAAACTGCGTTCATGGCTTGGAGAGAGTATTCGCGAGGGAAGAAGGTGAGTCATTTGAAGGAAATAGTGCCATTCATCTCATATCTCCCAGGGTGAAGTTGCATTCGTCACGGCTGGAGGCGGTGAGTCGCCTTCCATCTCGCTTTCTCTTCGTCTTATTGTTATGGTTAGGACCTGTTGGATCGTAAGTCTATGAAGACAATGAAAGAGCCATTCTCGCTAAACTTTCTTTATACTTTAGGCTTGTTATTCAGCTTGCAAAGCTCGACGGTCTCAAGGTCATAGCTTCTGCTGGTTCCGAGGAGAAGGTCAACTTCATGAAGTCACTCGGTGCTGATGTGGCTTTCAACTACAAGACAACGAAGACAGCAGAAGTTTTGGAGAGGGAGGGGCCTGTTGACGTGTACGTTCGAGTTTCATGGTTCATGGTATGAGGCTAATCAGACAACAGATACTGGGACAACGTCGGAGGTGAAACATTGGAACAAGCACTAGAAGCTGCCAGTAACGGAGCTCGTTTCATTGTTCGTATCCTCACCCTCAGGTCGGATCCAACTGATCTTTTGTATCTCACTTTCTAGGAATGCGGAATGATCTCAGGTAATGTGGACGTCAAGCTCTTTTAGGATATGTTCCGACCTTTTATTCCAGGCTACAATGGGGAGGGACAACCTATTCGTGTAAGCGAACGATATGACTGGAGACGAAAGGCTCTCACCTGTTATCCCATGTCCAGAACCTCATGCAAATTGTTCGCAAATCGATCACCATGAATGGATTCATTGTCGGCACACTCGAACACAAGTACGAAGAGGAGTTTTATGCAACCTTCCCTTCCAAATTGGCTAGCGGCAAGCTTAAATACAGCGAGGAAATATCAGTCGGACTGGAAACAGTCGGAGATGTCATTCTTGCTGTTCAAAAGGGTTTGAACAAAGCCAAGGCGGTTATAAAGGTAGCAGACGATTAAATGGGCAGTATTTATAGCAAGTATCATCTTTTGGAATTTGAGCTCAACACGACCTTTTCTGTCACATTAAGGAAGCTAATAAATTCCGATGACTGTATTTGTCTTGACTACTGAGAGTGTGGATAGTGAAATCTGGACCAATGGAGCGGCTGATTCAGCGCACCCTAGGTCTAGGGATGTATTGACGAAAAGTAGCGCAAACTACTGACAATACGAAAGGATGATCTAGGTGCAAGGGGGGGATGGTGGGATTGAAAAAATAAATCTGTGCAGAAGTCTATAAAGGAAGAAAGACTGAGAATTGTGTGATATCCCTGCATAAGATAACTTGCCTAGAACGAGGAGTGAGGTTATTGTGAGATCCTTAGGGATGTCTCGACCGTCAGCGTTCCTGTGCAGTTCAAAGCCCATGTGTGGCCTGCCAGCAGTTCGAACGTTGATGTATCATATCCCCAGTTATAGCATTACAACGGTGGGGTGCAAGGGTTGAGAACGAAAAAAAGGATTTTGGCCGGACTGGGAGAAACAAGATATCAAATCCAAAGTCAATCATGGCAACACGATTCAAGAGAAACGTACCGTGAAGGCGAAGAGCATAGCTCCCACATACATTCTCATTCTGCATCACAACTTTTGGATGGCGCCATTGCCATGGAAGTTGCGGGATTTGGTCGTAGATATTGTAAGTTTGTTGTTGGCACCCTTCAGAACTATGGGATTGACGTCAAGAACAATCCAAGTCTTGAGGTCAATAAAATGCACCTTCAAAGCCGGGCTCCAGCGTCTGTCATCAGAAATCATAGACTTGCACATGTGTCGGCGAAGTTTTGGCTCGATTAAAGAGTCTACAAGCGAAGTCTGTTTGGCCTTGGATATGGAGGATGTCGCGCCGGGCTAGGGTCTGCTACTTACCCTAGATAATCCCGAGTGAGATTTTTCATGCCCCCATCGACTTGAGGTCCGTGTTCGAAACACGTAGAGGTCGGGTGGGGGACTATGGAAGCAGTCAAGTATGTAGTGTCTGTCCAAGTAATTAAGTTTAGCGGGACGTGGAATTCATGCAAGATGGATAGGCATACCTTCCACCATGACACTAGTTATCTTTGCTGTGGTGAATCGCGTTCGTTTGTTGGTGGTCGATGTGGAGAGGAACCAAGTTGCGACCTGCCTCAAACATGCACAAATTTTGCAGTCTTTCCTTGAATCCTCACCACCACTTCCTCCTCGCTCCTTTACGGTGCTCTGACCTGTAACTCCCACAATACGATGCACACCCCCCCATATCTTACTGTAGTTTCCGTTTTACTCGACCCTTCCGCTAAAATGACTAACAGGACTTTTAACCGCATGTCACTCTTATCATTGTGGCCTCCAGCATCCTAGCAGAAACGTTGACGCGGACTTCTCGCTTCTTGTCACCGAAGCACGTCCCATGGTCGACCGCGGCCGAATTTTGGATGTTTGAACTGTGATGAAGGTACCTAAGGAAACGCCTTCGAACCCGACGTTCGCGTCCTAACACCACTCCAATTTCCAGCTTATAATGCCTTGAACAGTATTTCCACGTGTTATACGCACCATCTACAGTCCCTCAGCAAGCCTGTCCCGCGAGAAGTCCCATGCTATGCATACAGGGGTTCCTCGTTGGTACTCAAAGTCTTCAAGCCAATCAGCATGCACCATTGCGCGCCGTTCCACCGCTGCTCCCCAGCGCCACCTCGGAACTTTGAATCTACTGGTTACCTGCATGCGTATACTCCCAGGCCACCAATACGAACTCCAGTACACCGACCCTCACCACCCTGCATTCCGACACCTAGGCCCTCTTATCAACCGGTGGTGGCGGAGATGCCCTCTCCTCTTGCCCTTTGATGGACCCCATCTCCCATGGGCATTCCAACTCCTCAAGAATTCGCCACGTAGTCGACTTGGCAGAGAGTAATTTGTGTGTGGAGAACCTTGGTTGGACCTCCTCTGGAGCAAGTAAGCGCAGCCGCCTGTCCTCTTTGTCCTCTACTGACCCACAGGCAAGCCCTTATTGAACGGAACCCCGGTAGGACCTGCCCCATCCTTATCATCGCCCAAGGATACGACTATATGCGTCATAATACTCAACTAGGCATAGCGCAACACCTCGATAATGGCAGGCGTCGGCGTGGTCATGCCTCCCAAGCCCCGTCTCTTCCGTTTTCTCGGGGCCGTTCATCAATCCTGTGTAACACGCTACAAAAGTCGAACCTTCTAGAGACCATTCCACTCGTGCCGTTGGTCGTCACCAGTGGGGCAATAAACGGCATTGTCGTATCTGTGATCACCATGGTTCTTGGTGATACAGTCGAACTTTACGCATCTTGTGTGAGTTACCTTTCCCAGTTCGGTTTAGAGCGTGCACTTATCGGTTCGATTGCGTAGCGAGTTGGGACAGGCTATACTTGACCACCTGGCTGACTGAGCTTCAGTTTGAAGGACCTGCGGGTGTTCTATGGGACCATCCTTATCCACCAAGTTTCCCAGCTAATCGTACGTCATACCTTTCCTCCTGAAATCACTTGCGTTCATCCCATATTCCCACATAGTGATGTACAATAGGTTTCGAGACCCGAGACAGCAACTCTGTAACAATGAAGAACGTACGCTACCCACAGCTCAATCCACGTCCGAGGTCAGGTTCACTAACGCATGTATGGGCGTAGGCGATTTGATGCTTTTGCGACTTCGAATACAGATACGTCACGTAGGGTGAAGGGTCATTGGTTAATAGAGCTTGTGGTCCAAAGACCAAGAGCGGTGCTTCATGTGCATACTTCTCTCGCCGCTCCTACAGTCTATTGACGATATCTGACCCATAGGGAACGATTTCACATATAGCTGCCAATCTCCGATTGGTTAACTGAGACTTGGCAGTTCAGCCACTACGCTCCTCCTGTGGTCTCCAATGGGGATTTGTCGACGACTCGACGATTGGCTTCCTGCCATACAGATGAACCCAGTCACGGTTCGTCAGACTTCCACCTAACATTCACCATAATTAAATAATATAATCAATTTAGAGCCTAATAAGCAGTCACTGAAAGGGTATCTATGGAGAGCGGATTTTAAAGCCCGTACTGAGAGGTGAAATGTGTGGTTAACACTTCGCATGGGTATAAGCTCCGCCTACGAAGTTTTCTTGTAAGGGTAGCATTATAGCATCACCTTCACACTTCAAGCGCACATAACTCATCGCTCAAGCTACTCGTGTATATACGTCTCTAATCACGATATCGACTTATTACCAGTGACAAAGTGGATCAGCCGCCTCGCCCTGCGTAATCCAGATATCAAGCCATCAGCATACCGGTGAATATTGGTAGTCACAAAGCGTACCTTTGAAAATGACACTAATCGGTATTTGAATACCCCCACATCCACCCCAGGAGCCGTTGGATGGTTGGTACACCGTAAGAATTCAGAATATGATTCGTAGCGCTAATACTAGGGCTGAGTGTTCCCGGTCAACAGGCACCTGTTTTGGAGGACAAGGCGCATGCCAGAAGGGTACTGGCTTGCTTGATGTCAGTATATGACCACAAGTGGAGACGATTGTGTTTACCTGCTCAAAAGGGGTTGCGGTCAATGTGGGTTTTGAAGCCCAATGAAGGACACGCGTGACGCGTGGAAGGTATTTAAAAGAAGCAAACGGCTACAAACCCGAGAGAATGGAATAGCAACAGACATCCCTGATCACGACGCTGACAGTGGGAACTTTCCGTTTTGAGCTGCACTTCTCGACAACACTGAGCACAGTCCTGGTTCTGACCAGAATCATATCCACTTCTAAGACCATGAAGATCATCGCTCGGATATGCCAGCACACACTCAAAGACCCACCTACTGGCCAGCCACTTGCTCTGCCCTCACGCACACCAGCCCAAGTTGCAAACGGCAGTACCTCCATCAAGCGTGCTTTCCGCAAGCTCTTGCACCCCCATGCTTGGAAAAAGAAATCTAGTTCTACCCATACAACTGCTGCTGTCGCTGCTCCTCCGTCCAGCGGTCCAGCCCCACCCGAGTCGTCTAACGATACGTCTAAGCCTCTCGAACCTATACCTGACGCTCAAGTTACGACTAGGCCAGGCACACCCAATGCCAATGGCCTCGCCGGAACATGTTCTGCCAGCAAAGCAAGTCCAGCAGCTTTAGCGAGTACTACTACACCCATCACTTCCGCTCAGCAATGCACCTCTGATGCGCCGAACGCTCACACTGCGATTACCATGTACTCGTCCACTCGCAAAGAATTAGCAACATCAGGGAGTAACTTGAGGACTAATGCAACCATGGTTCTGGAGATCGTGAAAACCATTTCCGACGTGCTTAAGAATGTGCCTTACGTCAATGCAGCAGCAGGACTGGCCATTACAGCCATCAAGATAAACCAGGTATGTTGTAGTTTCACAGTCAAATTACCGCACTGATCTCTTCGTTGCACATCACAGGAAGTCGGCGCGTGTAAGGATGAATGGGTGAAGGTGGCAGTCGCCCTGGAGAGGATCCGGGAAATGGTGTCCCAGTATCGGTTGCCTGGCCCGAGTGACTCAACCCCACTTCCCGACGATGTGAAGGTGGATTTTGTAAAGCTTGAGAAAAGTCTCTCTGGCGTTCTTGAGTCTGCAAAACAATACCAGGACATTCATGTGCTCAGGCGTATGTTTGAGCGTGGCTCTTTGAAAGACGAAGCCACATTGTGTGTTAGCCGTATCAATGAGGCGGTCAATGACTTCCATGTGCGTCGCCATACTCGGTTTCAGCCTCGTAACACTCTCACTGTTTGACAGGTGAAAATCTCTGTCGACACACGGCTTGTTGGAGAGCAGATACGGATCATGGGAGAGGAAACACATCTTGCTGTGCAGAAGATACACCTAGGTGTAGCGAAAATTCTTTCCATGCGGCAGGACCTGAGCCAATCATCATCTCTGAAGCTTGATGTACTCAGATGCCCTGCCCCTAGTAAACACTTCACAGGTCGCGAAACATTCCTCCAGAAACTGTCAGATATATTGGCTGCACCCATTGTCACAATTTTTAGCCCGAACCATGAGGTGCTATCTCACATATCTCACAGTTTCAAGGCATTGCTCAGGTTAGCTGTATATCTTGTAGTGCAACACCAGCTAACATAATGTAGATTTTCTACTATTTCATTGGATGCAAGTTCCATTGATAAACTCAGGAGTGGCATTGATGGTATCACAACCAGAGCTAATGGCATGCACCACCTTCAATCTAGCACTGTGCTTGTGCTTGAAAATACTGATATTGCCTCCTTGGAACTAGTCCGATATATTCTTTTCTCTCTTCAGTGTCGTATCCTGGTGATGAGTACTGACCAAAGTGTTTCCTGCTTTGCGTCACAAGCATGCATATTTGAGTTGGATGATTTCCCAGCTGCTAATAATGCTCTGGGGTCTGTGGCAAAGATATTTGCATATTGTCAGTGTGTTATCACACTTGTGGCAAAGGGTGGGACTGGTAAGACACAAGTGGTGTTCAAGTATGTTATGGAAAACCCATCTAGGTAAAAGTGTTGTTCAATTATTTGCATCCTCAGTTTTGACATGAAAAGGATACTATAGATTCTCAAATGTGTGGATGATGGATGCTACCTCAGATGCTACTCTTGCTGCTGACTTTAAGAAGCTTGGTATAGCTGCAGGTGTTGGTGAATTAGTGTCTGATGTCCGGAATTTGTTGGGGACAACCCAAGAAAATTGGCTTCTTATCTTGGATAATGTGGATAATCAAGATGTTGATCTGAACAATTACATTCCACAGTGCAATCATGGCACTATTATTATTACAAGCCGCCTCATGGAGATTAATCAAATGGCCTCCCCTGGTTGCCATCTGGACTTCACTGATCTTGAAAAACAGGAAGCCATTGAGCTTCTTATGAAACGTGCGCATATAGAAGGCTCAAATAACAACTTGCAGCATGCATCTGACATTGTTGAAACTCTTGGCTGCCAAGCTCTTGCTGTAGCTACTGCAGGAGCCTATGTTGCCTCAAATGTAACATGTACCATTGGTGACTACCTCTTCCTGTTTAAACAGAAACAGAAAGAGCTTCTTAGTTACAGAATAAAGTCTCTTGATGGCTACCAAAAAACTGTCTTTAGTGCCTTTCAGCTTAGCTTTGACCAACTTAGTCCACAAACCAAACTCTTCATGCAGATCTGTGCTTTCTTCCATTGTGCAGCAATTCCCATTGAGCTGTTTCATCATGCTACTGCATATACTGGTGATGACACTCTGCCTGGTGAAGAGATTCCAGCATTAGCAGAACTTCAGCACTTTCTATTACTCTTTGCAAACAGAGGTTCATGGAGTGATAGCATAAATGAGTTATTTCACCTCTCTCTTATAATGTATGATCCTAATGGTCACACCATTTCTTTCCATTCCATTATTCATGCTTGTGCTTTTGAAACAATTGTCAATAAAGAAAGGCTTCGCCAAGTGTCCCTACTTCTGCTAGCAAGAGCAGCCTCAGTAGGAAATTCCAACATTGATTACCAGTTTCAGAATCAACTAGGTCCACATGTTGAATCTGCTTACCAAGCAAATGATTCTGTCCACCATGTGTATATGACACTGGGACAGATTTTTGAGACTGTGCATATATGGAAGAAAGCAGAGAACTTATTGCAGAAAGATGTTGAATGCTGCACACATTACTTGGGCACTCACCATTCTATCACATTGACAGCTGTGGAAAATATTGCTAGGTTATATCATACCTTAGGACAATTAGACAAAGCACAAGAGCTGGAAGAGGAGGTCCTCAAAGGCCAAAAAGAACTTTTTGGTGATTACCATCCTGCTACCTTGCTAGCCATGGGAAATCTTGCTAGGACATATGATTCTCAGGGAAAGATGATCAAAGCACAGGTGTTGAAAGAAGAGGTTTTCAAAGTATGCAAAGAAATTCTTGGAGATTACCATTCAGCTACCTTGTTAGCCATGGGAAATCTTGCTAGCACATATGATTTTCAAGGCAAGATTGATAAATCACAGAGGTTAAAAGAAAAGGTCTTCCAAGTTCGGAAACAAATTCTTGGTAATCACCATCCTGCTACCTTACTGGCCATGGGAAATCTTGCTGGTATATATCATTCCCAGGGAAAGATAGACAAAGCACAGAAGTTGGAAGAAGAGGTCCTCAAAGTTCGCAAAGAAATCTTTGGTGATCATCATCTGGATACCTTGCTAGCCATGGGAAATCTTGCTAGCACATATGATTCCCAAGGCAAGGTAGAGGAAGCACAGAAACTAGAAGAAGAGGTTCTCAAAGTCCGCAAAGAAATCCTTGGTGATCACCATCCTGCTACCTTACTAGCTATGGGAAATCTTGCTAGGACATATCATTCCCAGGGAAAGATAAACATAGCACAGGAGCTAGAAGAACAGGTTCTTAAAGTCCGCAAACAAATTTTGGGTAATTGCCATCCAGATACCTTGCTAGCCATGGGAAATCTTGCTAGAACATATGATTCCCAAGGCAAGATTAACAAGGCACAGGAGCTAGAAGAAGAGGTCCATACAATCTGCAAAGAAACTCTGGGTGATCACCATCCTGCTACCTTGCTGGCCATGGGAAATCTTGCTAGAACATATTATTCCCAGAAAAAGTTGGACATAGCACAGAGGCTAGAAGAAGAAGTTCTCAAAGCTCGCAAAGAAATTCTTGGTAATCATCATCCAGATACTTTGCTAGCCATGGGAAATCTTGCTAGCACATATCATTGCCTGGGAGAAATGGACAAAGCACAGTTACTGGAACAAGAAGTCCTCAAAGTTGGCAAAGAAAACTCTGATGATCACGATCCAGATATCTTGCTAGCCATGGGAAATCTTGCTAGCACATATCATTTCCAAGGCAATATAGACACTTCCAAGGTGTTGGAAGGGAAGATCTGCTGCTACTAATTCCTCTTGACAGCATGTCATATCAGATTAGCCCAAAAGCCTTCAGATGAGGCATTCAAATCCCTGAAATAAACCTAAATGAAAGCTGTTTGCTGTCAAGAACTATGCACTGTGAAGTTGTTGGTAAGGGTTGTCATGAGTGCACTTATGAGTAACTCAGACTTATAACAACAAGTCCTTGCAGTGACAAAATGCATAGTCAGACTCTCTTGAGTTTTGCAACTTCCTGTTGATCCTCAAAGCCATACCAACATTATCAAAATATCTCCATCCTTAGTCGCTCACTTTAGGAATCTGGAACATTATGTGAATATCAGTGTTTTTCTGAATTCTTTACAACCAATTGTATCACAAGTACTTGGACTCACATGTCAAAAACTCATAAGTACCTAAGTACTTTGTATATGAAATGTTGTGAGTATTTGCAAGTTACTTATGAGTAATAGTAGTATTTAGACATTTTTTAAATGTAAAATGATTTAAATATTGTTGAAGTGCATATATCAGCAATAACTAGGGGAGGATAAACTAAAAATAAGCCATTTGCAATATTTTTTATAGCTGGTAGCCCATGGTGAGATGACATCATAGTATTCATGTCATACTGATGTTACTTTGGAGGTGCCCAGATGTCCAATAGTGTGAATATATGTCATATAGACTCATACAACTCAGGAATGTAGTGACTTGAAACATAGCAAAAGTGGTTATTTCAAATGCCCACCAAAATATGACAAGTACTTGTCACAAGTACTTACTGACCCAAAAGCCATACTCAGACTCTCAAAAGACTCACAGCCACAAGTAACTTGTGATAAACCTTAGGCCCTGTTCAGCAACTGGTTGGGCTTAACCAAGGTCAGGTTTACTTTCCTTATTTGTCTCAAACCTGGTTAGGGTTTCCATAACCTAGCCGAGGTGCTGTTCAGTAATGAGTTGGTTAGGTCACTCCAAAAGTCATGTTGGTACCAATTTATTAGATTAGATTAAGTGAGATCCTTATCTGTGTTTCTTGATTCCTCAAAATTTAATTACTATCACTCCCACAGAGTTTCAAAATACAAATTTCTAAGAGATCACAAGCACTAATCCACTGATTATGTGGCAATCTGAATAGGCCTATGTGTATTGAGTAAGGATCACATGAATCATTGATCAAGATAGAGGGCTGTATGTGCAATATTACGGTAGCAGCTCCTGCTGCTACAGCTAGTATTAACAAGGTTCTTTTTTTCTTCTCTCTCCATATCTGACAACTTAAAAGTGCTGGACGCCGCCTCGATGCAGTGAAAATTACTATAAATTGATGTGGTAGATAACAGAGATTTGTGTGTTATGATCTGTGACATTTATGTGACAAACCCAGTCACTTGGTTAGTGACGAAACTGAAACCTGACCAGACCCTAACCTGGCCAGCTCTAACCAGGTCAGGTTTACTTTTCTTATTTGTCTCAAACCTGGTTACAGTTTCTGTAACCTAGCCAATGTGCTGTTCAATAATGAGTTGGTTAGGTTAGTCTCTGTCACTCCAAATGTCATGTTGGTACCAATTTGTTAGATTAGATTAAGCAAGATCCTTATCTCTGTTTCTTCATTCCTCAGAATTTAATTACTATCACTCCCACAAAGTTTCAAAGGGTCTGGGAGTTTTAAAATACAGATTTCTAAGAGATCACAAGCAATAATCCACTGATCATGTTGCAATCTAAATAGGCCTATATGTATCACATGAATTATTGATCAAGATAGGGGGCTGTATGTGCAACAACAGTAGCAGTTCCTGCTACTGCAGCCAGTTTAACAAGGCCCTTTTTTCTTCTCTCCCCACATCTGCTGGCTCAAAAGTGCTGGATGCCACCTCAATGCAGTGGAAATTACTACAAATTGATATGGTAGATAACGGAGATTTATTTCAGGACTGTGGCAGGTTAATCTATCTATCTATATGTTACGATCTGTGATATATATGTGACAAACCCAGTCACTTGGTTAGTGACAAAACCAAAACCTGACCAGACTCTAACCTGGCCAGCTTCAACCAGTTGCACTGTTGAGGGAAGTATAGTGGTGCCAGTTTATCTAATACACATATGTTTACTATGTTACAATTTTCTATTTCCTGCACTTGCACCTCAGTTCCAACTTACTAAAATGTAAGTACACTTGGCTATTGTTATGTACCTGACAACATTCTAGCCTAGTTGCAAGACCAGACTGGAACTGGAAAGACTGGTCCTAAATTACTAATTGGTTTGGTAAAACAGGGGACCAGTCATGACTAGTATTTTTGTATTTCTCACTGTACAGCTCCATTTCTCTATAAGAATAGTCAGATGTGTTACCACTATTACGGTTGCCGAGAAGGACCATGGTCTGTTTTGATGGAAAGAATTATAAATCATCACTAGTGGTTGGGGTCCTGGTACTCCGTGACAAGTTTTCGCCAAGTCATGCATAAGTCATGCATAAGTCATGTGTTACAGCCATAGCTGTAGACGTATCCATGCAGGCAATCAAGTGAAGATGGCGAAACTTTGGTCGAAGAAAGCTGATTGAGTTCAGATTTCTCCTCGTTGCATATCTCGTGCATCTCCAGGCTCCAAACGGCTCATCTCGCAAGCAGCCTGACCCCAACTGGCTGAGCAAAGTGGCTCCCCAGCTCTGAGTCATGAATTAAAACGACTCTTTGCGCCGTGTACATCTTTTCTGCTCCCGCCTGTATTGATCAGCTGGTATGTGTTCTGGATAATCCGGATATTTTGCGGCTGCAATATTCAAGTTGATGCCAATCTAGTATACTAACAGCCTTGATGGTCAAGCCGGGCTCTCGTGTCTCACCTGAGTTGTGCACTCGTCGCTACATATCTTGTGGTCAAGCAATACCCACATGTGTATCCACAGTGTAAGCGAGAAAACTTGTTCCACACGATACAACTCGGCTGGTGGAATATTGGCATGTTTTGCAAACCACGTTCTGTTTTTAGTAAACTACATGCATTTCCACATTTTAATTTTCCGTGTGCACCAAGCTGCATATTTAAGGACACTGATAAGTACTACTGTACCAGAGCTATATCATCACCATGGTAGCCTTTTCTTCCATTCCAATGTCTTCACACAACCGAAACCCCACAGGATGTAACCAGTACACTGGAAAGTTGCGTAAGTTTATATCAGAATTAATATCCTTGTCAGATACTATTGTTCATGTCTTTTTCTCAGCTAGTGTCGAAGATGTGACACTTGCAAAGGCACTTCGAAAATATCATCATGAGCAAAAAACCGATCCTCAACTTATTTCAGAACCATCAGCAGATCCTGGGAATGCTTGGTAGCGCTACATAACATTCTATAGTCACATACCACCATAGTGATGTCCTATACCTTTGTAGCACTCCATAGCACCTGT
>JABCKU010008320.1:0-22619 GCA_018221655.1 Myochromella boudieri
ACAGCTTGTTCTCGATATCAGCACGTCCAGCAAAGAATCTACCAAGGAGTGTACGACGCAGGAGGGATGCCTTGGCGGGGAACTGGGCTTTATTGAGCGTGCTATGCCCCCCCCCCCCCGAAGGTCAGTTTACGTTGGAAGTACAAATAGTCGGTTTCATACTGACTCACGCAGGCCCGTAACTTGCTTCAATATGGTACCGCTCCCTCCCTCGTGGCGAAGCAATCGAGATGTGTTCTCATTGAGCCATAATATGTGGTTCACAAAAGACACTACCAGCTCAACGAGTTCTGCGAATGATGCTTTGTACCTGCACTGTATGATGACGATAGCAACGGTATCAGTTCAACTTGAGAACCTTGGCCCATTGGGCTAAGACAAGCAAGCTTCTTACCGGTTCGATATCCCCACGGGCAAGAGCTTGTTGTGCAATCTCACGAAAGATAAGCACAGGAGACAAGCTCGATGCAGCATGGAGACGTGGGAGTGCCGGCTCTTGGTTCGTCACCCCACCGCGCGCACAAGCCTCGCTGCCAGGGCCGTAATGTTGGGGCTCATTTTGGAGGCTAGCCGTCACGGACTCCAGTAATGCCCCTTGGCGCGCGATTTCGGTGGTAAGGGAGTTGTATCACTGTATAGCGCGTCCCTAACTTCTTCGCATTTGTTAGTGCCAATGTGATACCCCAAGGTCTCATCCGAATCATCACGGAGGTTTCAAATGAGGCGTGGGAGAGCTCAGAATTTGAGAATCAAAGGACTCGAATCGGAAAGGACACCGCACATCTCAAATCGACCTCTCTTATCAAATATGAAGCTCTGAACTCCAGACGCAAGAAGCTTGATATTATGGCGACCCTATATTTGCCAAGCCTCTATCCACACGACCCTATTGGAAACCTCCCTCCAATGCGCATGGCATGATCTATACGTTTAAAATGCGGATTGATCAGACTGAACCGAATCTCGGCATCGTTAGGTCACTTGCTCGACATCTAAAAACAAATTTCAAGGCGCCGGGATGCTTGAAGATATCGTAGCCCTTCGCAATGAGAACAAACGTACTAGGATGGTGGTGACACTGCCCCCCCCTTGCCCTCTCGTAGACCCAGCAGTTCTAGGATCAAATGTTGCAATAGATGCCAAAACATTTTCAAGCATGTCTTTTGTAGATTGAGTTTCACGGTTCTTTCAAGCTTCTTAGGGCAGTTAAGTTGTAGAAGACACCCCAAGTACGAATCAGTGAAAGGTGTGGCGTCAAGCCACATGAAAAATATAAATTGGTGGAAGTGCCTATTCTGGCTGAGGATTTGTCATGGTGTATCGGGATACTCAGATTGGGATCTAGAGTAAGAGGCTCATTTGTACGTGAGACCCACGAGAATCGGGATTCATTCGGTCGCAGCGCTACTTTTCACAATAATCAAAACTTTGCATTACCAATACACCGTTATTTAATGGGCATTTCGCAAAGCACTATATCATCGTCAAGTCGTCAGATGTTGCAAGTAAGGTATTAAGGTATTAAAGGATGCGACCCGAACAATGTGCAGCGTAGTGCCCGAGGTGACAATTAGGTGAGTGTATGTGTCCGGATAAATGTGATCCCCAGTGCGGAATTTGAGGGGATGAATTACGCTAGTGCCTATACAGAACCAGCTGCCCGACTGCTCCATTGGCAGCTACAGTTCTGTGGCCCATTCTCTGTCATACCAGCATTCTCTCTTCGACTGTAACCGTGTTAGTATTTTGCTATTCTTGTTAAGTAAGTACCAACCTATTTATTCTCTGCGCTGCCTCTACGTAGGTCCATCTCATACTCCGACAAGTTCCATTCAGTAAAGGGGCGCTTGAAATATCCATTCAAAGTGCGTCGCAGCAATTTGTCTTTTGCAATGAGTTGGGTATTATGGAGTATACTATAAGGCATGTTAGATGTCGCTGTATAATGTTCAAAGTTTGTGTGACTGACGCTCGTACTCTTACGGCCTGATCCATCGGCCCATCTTGACGAAGAATATGCGGTATGTTTTCGTCAAGCCATAGCATGTGGTTTACAGTAAACTGGGCTTCTTTGAGTAGTTTGTTAAACGATGCTTCGTGTCTTTTGATTACTCGCTGCGAATTTGAGATTCCAATGAGCTGCACGTGGAATATGAGACAATGAGTAGGGGACTTACCGGTGCGAGATCATGAAGGGCGAGAGTCTGTTGTGCTATTTCGCGAAGGATGGGTTCTTGGCACGACATGGAGGCTGACTGGAGGCGTGCAAGCACAAGATTATAATCTGTCACACTGGCACCAACGGAACGACTGATACTTGAGACTGAATAGTCCATTGCAAAGGGTTTGCGTGATGTTAAAGTTGTAGAGATTTTCACTACTGTTGTGGCTTCAAAGGAAATGGTGTATGGCAAGGTAAGAGCCTCCAATCATTTTATAGGGTATCAATAGGAGGGAAAATAGGAGGGAGATAGGGGAATACACACCGCTTTCGAATTTACCCCCACGTCATACAACCCACCCCCTACCGCGCAAAACGGTCAACAGGATAACTTGCTGCATAAAAGGATTCCCTAAAATAGAAAAGATCGCTTAACGCTCTATACTGACAAGGTAACATCTAATTTGGTCGCATTTTTGGAGATAATTGTCAATGCTAGAGACTAATGAGCTCGAATAAAATGGTATATGACGTTGTCACACACCCTCAACGACCCTATTTCGGCTTGAGCGCGCCAGTTGTAGAGGTGCTCATCGTGTTCCCCCGGCGGCCAGTTGGTGTCAAGTGAGTGTGGTCTCGAAGTTGAAGGGACACCTTCGTAATTGTGGTGTCGAATAATAGGTGCCAGTGGTGCGTGGCCGGGGCAAGGTATCTGCCAGAGGCAAATAAAGCGTGAATTTGAAGTCCAGTTTCCCCAAAAGATGTTGTATGTACCCAGTGCAGGATAGTAAACTGTAATAAAGTAAGAAGTCGCCGTCAAACGGGCTGTGGCTGTGCTGGTGGAAATGTCTCTTTCCTTGCAGGTTTCAACGTTGTAATGCCTACGTAGGAAGATTTATAGTAATATTGTACGGTTGGTTGATACAGAATACGGTAACACACTGCTATGCGTCAAATTTCAACTTTAGAAAATTCAGTAGCAAGATTCTTAGCATCCTCCTCCGTCATTTCGCATTGGCTAACCAGGTCTCTAGTAGCTGAGCCAATGACCTGTTCGATTTGTGTATGTTCTTGAGGATCTCTACACCAACGGGTCTCGTAGGTGATATTGGCTATGTCGCGGAACCACTCTACTGGCGGTATCACCCAAGGACTTTCCAAAGAGTGTTCCATGATTAGCTTCCATAATTTCTGCTTCGACTCCTCGTATTCCTCGTCCAGCTTGTATTGGCCCGACTTCAGTCGCCTGCCACGCGTCGCCGTGATACACGCCACACCATTGGGGATCATACGATACTCTTGGAAGCTATGCTTGTTCGTCAGCCACCAGTCGTCCATGTTGATCTCGTTCTCCAGCCCTGTAACTGCGAGGATAATGGGAAGTTGTCGACGGCAAATAATCTTGTGGAAAAGGTACCAATTCTTGTGGGTACCATCCTTGATCCTCGGTCCTCGCATACAGAATATGAGGAGGTTTATACCGCTGTCGAGGGCCTTCAGAAGACTGTAGAGCTTTACAAGGGCATCTTGCTTTGGAACCGTGCCAAGAGTCCCCTCGTCGAGCCCTGCAGTGTCATGAATGTTGTAAGCATTCTCTCGAATGTCAACCACTGAGTACGATTGTGCCGCGAAAGTACAGCCATTTACACTGCTTGATATCTCAGCAAGAGGAGAACCAGCAAGCATGTTGACGATTGAGCTCTTGCCCGATCCTGACTCGCCAAATAAAATAATGTTCACGATGGGTGACATGAGCTTAACAGACACGACATAAACCTCAGCCAATCGCACAAAGGATACGTTTTATGGAGCGCCTACCTTCGTTGGTCAACTTGGGAATGGTATCAAAATCGCAAGGTCGCAAGAATACCTTTATACTGCGAATTGCCGGGGATTGGGGGTGTCACGTTCCGGGAACGCCACGGCGGTAGCGCTTCTTGAAACGATCTTCGGCGTCAAATTATAAAGTTCTCCCGGCTTGATTACCCGAGTCCAGCCTGTCAAGCCTCCACAGGGATAACAAAGCGTAACGACTAACCTAAGCAGTCTTGCGCCTGAGCTTGACTAGGCAAGCGCGTGATACGGACTCCGTAACTCAATATAGAGCTGGTACACTGTAGATCCGATGAACTTTCTTTGTCTGGATAGAGAAGTAACTCGATATATAATAGGCGCGGAAAAGAAGAACGCCAAATCCTGCTGAATTTGACTCGGCGAATAGGGGTTTGTGGGTGTATCGCGCCATTTTGAAGTATTCCCCAGCGCTCCAGTTTGTTCATATTACCTCCATCCTTTTTTGCCACGTCGTCCAGAAACTCCAAACCGTAAGTGTCGCATCCAACAGCCAGGCCCAGCCTAAAGCCTAGAGATGTAGATGACCCAGACCAATACCTCCGGCTCCGCCAGCCCAACAGAACCACAAGGTACTGTTGACAACGTGGGTGGGGGCCACGCCGCCTTGGTAACACTCCATTCTAGTGACCATGATTTGGGAGTTACGCCCCAATTAGATTTAGACGACGCTCATCCAGTGAACGAAAGTGAGAAAGATATTTCTTGCTTGAACCAGACTACTCATTATTCGAAAGAAGGGAGCACTATCAAAGCGTCCAGTTCGCCCATGCCCGGCAGTCATGATGGGAGCTGGAATCAAACCGATAGCATACCCAACGTGCTTGTGTTTGGTGAAACAGGGACTGGGAAGAGTTCTTTCATCAATATGGTCGCAGGGCACACCGTTGCAAGCGTCTCCAGCGGAGCTCAAGGGCACACCTTCAGAAGTGAAAGGCATCTTGTCACCATAGATGGTAAAAAATTGGCGATGTGGGATACTGCCGGGCTGAACGAAGGTGAATTTGGAACGGTGCCAGCGGCCCAGTCTATCAAGTATCTGCAGGCCCTCTTGGAAAGCCTACGCGGGAAAATTGACCTGCTCGTATACTGCATCCGGGGATCACGATTCCGGGATAACTGGAAAGTGAATTATGATCTCTTCAATAGCGTCATATTCCTGGGGAAAGTGCCCATCGTCCTGGTCGTCATGGGTCTGGAAAATGAGTCGCCCATGGAGAGTTGGTGGGAGAAGAACGAAGCGGAGCTGTCCAAATACGACCTAAAATTTTCTGGCCACGCATGTATCACTTCGACGAGGGGCAAGCAGTTGAGAGGTGGAGGACATATGTATGATGAAGAGTTTGATGAGTCCATGCGGATTGTACGGGAGTTAGTTTTGAAGAATCGCGGACAAAGTACGTTCCGGACGTTTCTCGAAAATGCCGGTTCCCGGGTGGTCAGTTATTACAATGCGAATTCGGCATCAGATCAGCCTAGGCCCCCAATTTTGGGCGGACAATCCACCAGGGTTATAATTACGGATGACACCAACTTCCTAGAAATGCTGAACAGTATCATCCAGGCCGTGAAGTCATTCCTGGGTTTCTAATATGGCTCGGCTGATTGCAGAGAATTGTAGGTTGCAGTAGAATCGATGTTGTCTTCCCTTTGAACATTCAATAAGCTCGCCGTCACACTGACAGTGAGTGCGTCGAAATACTGTCGAAATTTGAAGAGGCCGGAAACCTCGTGGGAACTTGACTATTAGGCTCCGTCGGCTCAGCCAAACATGTCCAAAATTTTGAAAGGTTTTGAAAGACGTTCACGTAGTAGTTTCGCACCTGTTCACCATGTCTGCCATTCGTTCCCTCCGTCAGCTTGCTACGACCTCCAGCCGCGTATTTGCTGCCCGACAGATCACCGCTGTCTCCTGCAGAGCTCTCCCCGCACTGGCAACACGGGTGTCGTCCCCTTCAAGCTCCAGGGCGTTCTCTGTCTCCGTTCGTAGACTTGGCGAGGGAGCATGTGAGTTGTTTTTATATACATACCTGCACCAATGAAAGTGTCCTGACATGGCTTTCATCCAGCCGACGTATCTCTGTCGCAAAAGTTGCAGGAGGAGCTGAACTACGAGAAGGAGGAAGGAGAAGGTGCACAGTCTGGAACTCCAGAGTTTTTGAAGGCATTCCAAGAGAATGGTGTCTGGGAGGTAGGCTAATACGGGTCAACTGTTGATTGTTTCATTTCGGTTGACGCGTTTTTGCTCTTTAACAGATTCAGGATAAACTTGGAGTTGACGAGGTCACGTTGACACGTAAATTCGGCAACGAGAAGTGCGTTCCTCTCATTATACTCCATAAATACATTTCGCTAAACAGTTGGTACCGTGTAATAGCATCCGTCTCATCTTCTCTATTGCGGACATCCAGGCAGAGGAGGAGGACTTCCAGTCAGAGCAACCCGATTCTGAAGAAGCTCGAGCGGAGGATGATGAGCCTCTTCAGACGTACCCTCTTCGTGCTTCGCTCTCTATCACCAAGGTACGCCGTCTCCAAGTTGTTATGAAGAAGCTCTGACATAACGTGACCCACTTTCTTCAGACCAATGGCCCAGGTTGCCTTAATGTTGACATGATTGCACAAGAAGGCCACTTTGTTGTGGAGAATGTCTCCTTCTACCAAGATTCTAAACTTGGAACCGATTTGACTGCAGAGGCAGACTGGAAACGACGGGGCAACTATATTGGTCCTCAGGTGAGAAACCTACATTCTGATCTTGGTCTTTGTTTTTTTCTTATTCTTTATATATATAGTTCGATACCCTTGATGTGAGCCTCCAGGATGAGTTCGAAAAGTACCTTCAGGAGCGTGGCGTTGATGAATCTGTCGCTCTATTCATACCTGAGTATGCTGAGTACAAGGAACAAACTGTGCGTGTGAAAAGACTATTGTTACAATTCTTGTGCTGATTGCTTCCATTGCAGGAATATGTCAAATGGCTTAACAACGTCAAGTCCTTCATTGACCAGTAGACCATCTATGGGCCCTCTCCCGAGTCCACACAAAAAGACAATGATGTCTGGCTTACGGCTTATTATCACGTTAATTCTTACGACCGCTACTCAGTTATTTACTCTTGCTTAGATATTCTTAATACAGTATTTCGCATGCTTGGTCAGTGCCCGACACCCCCTGTTCTTCACATTTTGTTACCGTCTTGTCATGAGTAATTGTTGAGGAATGGTTACGTGACGTGTACTAAGCTGCGGCTTTGGCCCACTTTAGTCGGCTTCGATCTGGCCGAACAGTCGGAACTACGGAATTTCCATATTTGGGTGAGTCTTATGTCGGAGTTAGAAGTTACTCGAACATTCCACCGATTACAGGACGCGTCCAGGCAAGAACACGTCCAACAACATATGACTCCATCAACTCGACATTCTAGCGTGGCCCCACGGCTGTGCTTTTGCTATAAATGCTACCTTGTCTCCTCCTAGGTAAACAGCTTCCCGCCTTCTTGCATTTAGCTGTTCATCCTCTTGATATGTCTTCCTCTTCGTCGCGCTCGCCCTCACCTGCCTCCTCTTCCTCATCAGGACTATATGTTCCCGTACACAGGAGGAGCTCATCAGGGTCGTCCACAAGTGGATTCTCCTCGCGGTCGTCAATATCATCAGAGTCGGACAGCTCGATAGCACCTCGTAAGTCGACTTCATACAACCTTAATGAACGTTGCCTAATCTGGATTCATTTACCAGCTGCCCTGCCTACATTCATCTACTCCCGTGACTCTCTACTCAACCTCGCCAACTCGCCCCTAGCTCGCCTTACTCCAGAGGCTCGAGATTCATTACGGGGCGATGTGCCAGAGATCATCACCAACCGCAGGCAGCGGAAAGCTATCGAGTTCCATAACCAAGCGAAGCATATGCCTCCTACCACACCGCGTCGCATCCGTCCTGTACCAACAACTGCACGGCCCAATCAGCGAAAGCGGAACGCTTCTCAGGTCGTAGACACAGTCGCCTGGCGGCAACCATCAACCATACCAATTGCTGTATAGGCGGCGCCGAAGGAGCAATAATACATTACACATGGACATTGTTGGAACTTACCACAGTAGTTGTACAAGTATAATCACTTCATCCCATCATTATTACGATACACATTTACGACCACTCCAGCATTTGCATTATAACATCAATACATTATTCACTCAATGAAACGTTGTAGAAACATGAACTGGAACTCTGTTGAGAAACGATATAACGCAATGACGTTGTGTAAGTATTAAGCGAAGCCAAAAGGTCGTAAACGCGTGTACGTGGAACCATAATTGGAGTATCAATATCAATATCATCCGGTGTTGTACGCCGTTCCGAGGTCAGTGTCATGGAGTCCCCTCCAAAGTCCGAAGTTTAGCCCCTCTGGAGCAAAATGATGTCCGACGCGCACAAAGTAACCCAGAATCAAGTCGCCTATATACGACCCACATAATGACGCGAGTGAATTGTGTCATGACACAGAATGATATCCTTGTGGATGAGGAAGTAGGTGTACGGTATAATTTATCATGGAGGAGCTGCGCGTCGGTACGCAGCCCCTGTACTAATCGAATTGGTATGTGCCTTAATGCTCTGCCGCGTGACTAGCCGTTTCTTCGCGTATTGGAATATCCTGCGGATGTCCGCCAACATGAAAAGGGGTATCAGAGCAGCCATCATAGGGAGCGATATCTTCCAGAACCTATAGAACGATGTATGTCAGGGTATGGCTGGCAGCCCGAGCAGTGGCCGAGGCAGATGAATGCCAATGAGACGTGATTGTGCTTACAGAGAAACAGAGCCGTTGATGTCTGCGAATTGGGTAAAGTTCATCCCCTGTCCAAGAAAGTTTGGTACGGTACTTGGAAAGTAAAACATGGCTTGCAACGCACAAAGTATCCGGTAAGTAACGTCAAAGGCAGGAAGATTATTGTCGTAAGTGTGAGCCGTCGCCTGCCAGGAATTGATACTATTAGCACAATATATAAAGAGACAGCAAGGTAGAACAAGAGCCTACATGACATTATTCATCTCATAAGAAGCCGTCTGTGAAGAGGTCATTCACAAGGTAAACGGATGAGGGACCAAGTGAATAGCATACATTGAAAGCAAAGTTGATCAAGTTTTCTGCCAGGCCAGCAAACATATCCAAGCTTGTTAAGACCAAGTCCATATGATCACTAACGTCCGACTAGGTACGCGTAGGTGTTCAGCACAGAGAAACAAGCCAGGACCAATTGAATACATACGAGGTAGAGAGTTGCCTTGTAACTAAGAAATCCACGGATTTTAGGTTGCCTGTTAGGTGTATCAGACGTGCCGTGGTTGTCGTGGGACAGATTAGCCAGCTGTTCGGCCTCTGCATCGGTGTGATTAGCAAGTGCGATAGAGCGAGCGAGATCTTGGTGTCTCAGCCCGTGAATCAGCGTTTTAATTGGATCGAGGGTACGTCTATGCATGATCAGGTCTCCAGAAAGTATGTGGACTGCCAGGGAAGAAAATTAATTAATTCTTTTTGAGAAGCAATGCATGTTAACGTACGGCTGCGCATTGTACGTAGCCCGGGTTCAAGAAGAACATCATGTTCGACATCGTAGATCTTGTCCTGGTATTTGTCCATTATCTCCAGTATGCGGTCAACCACTGTGTAGAATATCGTGAATGCTGGCTCTAGCGAAGGTGTGAAATAAAGCTACCCAGATCAAGTAAGCTTTCTACTAGTAATGATGCATCCTCCGATGTACGTAGTACAGATTCGGGATGAAGCAGGCGTTCGGCTATTGGAGAGGTGAAGTCGAGGCTTGGCCTACGGTTGATGGTGATCACAGTCCCTGGAAAAGTGTTTGAGGAAACCTCTGCTACGAGACGGGGGTGGCCATACCGTTTCGTAGCAGAAAGATCGACAGTGGTTCATGTCGAACATTGATACGATCGCCCCTCGTCAGCGCCTTGATTTTTAGTATCCGTCGTTTGCGTGCCTGGGAAGCAGATGTGTATGCATCGTTAAAAAGACCGCAAGAACTACTTACGGGGGCTAAGAATCCACTTAAACCTGACGTCCTACGTCTAAGGTCGGACGAATGGTCTCCTGTCTTTTCTGGAACTGACCAGGTCGCACCGACTTCCGCATTATCGGAATGGGCTCTAGTAAGGAGGCCGTTGGTATCAGCCTGATCCTCGGGTTCGAGCGTATGACATAGAACATGCATATACAGGTGTTCCTGGTAATAGTCTGTTTTGGATTGGTTATGGCCCTGCTCGTGTAAAACATCCTCGAGTGCAAGTGCGTGCAGATCTTGAAACGAAAATTTAATCAGTCAACTGCCATGGTAGCGGAAGTAAAGATTACGCACTATATTTCAATCCGACAGTGCTGATGACATCCCAATCCAGCCCACCTATATTGATCCACCGAACCCAAGTTGGCAGAGCATCTCCTGCAACAGAAGTCGACGAGTCCCGGTGCAGTGGGAGAGGGTCGTCCATCATTTTCACGAACTCCGAGTTGCCCACACGTCGTAATGAGATCTTGTCACAGCAATAATCGGCCACCTCGATGACACAGTCTTGCTTGAAATGGCCATAGCATTCAGCTGCGGTTTGAAGGCGAGGATTGATGCCCGGTTCAGCCCCAGCTCGTGTTGTATTCAGTGGCTTTGGAGGCCGCGGACTGGGGATCCCCTGGTCCACTGTATATGTACTTGAGGCCGGTTTGGCGTTGTGCATCGATATCAGCTACTAGAGTGGTCGAAACAGGACAAGACAAATGCACCAGCCGTGAGGTAGGATTGGAACGTAGATGAAAAATACTGCAATACCGATATGCCCAGATGTTCCCAGCTAGCTGTAGATGACCTCATGATGGTGGTTAAAAACGGGTTTGGGCTATGTCGGTGCCGGTGCCTGGGAATTGGCGTAACGTCAATCACATTATCACGAGCCCTATTTATTCGCTGACGGTTTAGGTTGGCAGGTCCTTGCTAATACTTATTCCCCACTACATACCCCGATTGCGAGGATATCTCACCTATCATGGCCGGCCTCGTCTACACACCTTTGGAGGAGATTGACAAGGTGCGAAAGATATACTACTCCTTGTCGAATTGTTTGCCTTAAATGTTCAACAGATTCATGCAGAGCTCCAGGCTGGGTTTAGGACAGGAAAACTCAAGTCCATAGCCTACCGAAAGTACCAGTTACTACAGTTAGCGTATATGCTCAAAGATAACGCGAAGCGCATCGAGGAAGCGTTGAAGTCGGATTTAGGGCGACCAGCTATGGAGAGCTATTTGTGAGTTGCCTCTATCCTGAACCGAAGAGTCAGTGCTAAAAGTACTGTTTGTTAAGCATGGAAATAACACCAACCACCGGAGACGTCATTGCAGCGTACAACAATGTCGAAAAATGGGCGAAACCTGACAAACCACCCTTTTCGCTCAACTACTCTGCCATGCATCCCGTTGTTTACAAGGAGGCCAAAGGTGTTGTCCTCATGATGACTCCCTTCAATTATCCTATCTGGGTGACCATTGGTCCCTTGGTACGTCGACAGTAGCATGACAGGACAATAGCCAGTCTCATCCTGTATCGAATAGGCCGGAGCACTTGCGGCTGGAAACGCTGTCGCATTGAAACCTTCGGAGCAAACACCGGCGATGAGCGCTCTGCTTGAAGAGCTGATCTCAAAATATCTAGATCATGATTTAGTTCGTGTGATCAATGGCGCTGTTCCTGAATCCACCAAGGTATGGGTTGCCATAAGTCCTAATTCTTTACGTTCTGACCATTCACAGGTCCTGTCCCTTCAATGGGATCACAGTACGCCTACCTTTCTTTCGGTAGTTTGGCCAGTTAACTTACGACACTGGTGAATAGTTATGTATACAGGTATGCATTCTTAAATCAGTGATACGGAGCTTCCCTAAGGCAAATCACAGGTAGTTCTCGAGTTGGGAAGATTGTTGCAACCGCCGCAGCCAAACATCTGACCCCTGTTACCTTGGAGGTCAGACTTCTATATCTTCCCTTAAAGGTTGTATCTGACGTCCGTCCTCAATCTAGCTGGGAGGTTAGGAGCTTCAAAGAGTATTTGCGAATGGTGGCACTAATATCGTCCTTTACAAGGAAAATCTCCCGTATTCGTTGATTCAGACTGCGACCTCCCCACTGCAGCGCGACGAATTCTTTGGGGAAAAGTCGTAAATGCAGGTCAAACATGTGTCGCCCCTGATTACATCCTTGTTCAGAAATCGTTCCAAGACAAATTTGTGAAGGCACTTGAGGAGGCGTACGTCCTTTTGAGCTATGGTACAAATACTTACTGACTACTATCTTTGAATAGGCATGCATCCTTCTTCCCTAAGTCGGCCCTACCATCCGACACTGGCACATATTCGAGGATAGTCTCTCCCCAAGCTTTCACCCGTATCAAGGGACTCCTCGATAATACCAAGGGTACTGTCGTTATTGGCGGAGAGAGCGACGAGGCGACGAAGTTTATCGCCCCTACAGTTGTGAAAGATGTCAAAGGGGATGATTCGCTGATGAGCGAGTATGTGTTTCTTCAATAAAATCATGCAATATCCCCTCTTATACATTATTACCCAGAGAAATATTTGGGCCTGTCCTTCCTATCGTTCCTGTGGATGATTTGGATGAAGCCATTGCATATGTCAATGCTCAGTACGTTACTTTATCTTGTTCCCCTTGGTAACGCCTCACGTTCTTGACAGTGATCATCCTTTGGCGTTATATGTCTTCTCAAGAAACGCAGCCTACAAATCCAAGGGTAATATTGGTTGCTTACCCTCCCAATTTAGACTTTACTCATCAAATCTACCAATGCCTAGTTATCACGAGCACACAGAGTGGAGCCGCTGTCGCGAATGAGGTCCTCGTTCATCTCGCGGGTCAGTCGTCTCATTATGCACACAAAATTCCTTGACTTACATACATCGTTCCAAGCCGACGGTTTACCTTTCGGTGGAGTTGGACAGAGTGGATGTAAGATTAATACCTTAGCATCATGTCATCCTTTTCACAATATCCTTTTCCAGACGGTGCCCATACTGGAAAATTCACCTTCGACACGTTCACTCACCTGAGGTCCTCACTCGACTCGCCCAGCTGGTTCGTGATTTGAGCTCGCATCTATCTCGCTCATCTGCACTCACCACTTACACATAGGGTTGACAAGATTCTCAAATTCCGCTTCCCTCCATACACGGTACGTTGTTATTCTTACGCCAGACCCTTGCCGAAATCCAATCTTCTTCACTCTCCTAGGATGCGAAACTTAAGTCAGCGCTGAGAATGTTAAACCCAAGTCTGCCTAGCCGCCCAACTGGGCCTCCCATTGCTGTGGCACAATCTAAATGGTGGGGGAAATGGTTCTTTTTGGCGTTTGTGGCGGCGTTGGCTGGTGGACTGACTCAAAAACTCAAGATTGCACGGGGGTCGTCTGCCTCCTAAATCTGGTAGTGTTTTCCTTTTATTTAGGCATCTTTGCGATGGACATATATGGGGTCAGGTCATCCACGCAATGCCTTTTCGCCGACCAGCCAATATACCTTTACAACTCGTTGACATGCGGTGAAACTTTTTAACATCTCGACGGACTCGCTTATGTACATTTATCGATTTGTATCTTATTTGCTATGTGCGGTACGTGTACGTGTTCTACTATGAAACTGTCCCTTTTTGCTTGTTTTGGAATGCTTTCTATACTTTTTTCCATTTATGATATTTATGATACAAGCATTGACACTTGTCGTGCCACACTTGGGCCAAATCGGACTTTCTTTTGACCAAGTCAACAAAGATCAACAATCGATTTCGAATATCGCAAATTTCCACCATGAGGTTCCTGGGCTACTTCCATGTCTTCCACTAATCCCCTATCCCTTGTCTCTGGAACGCAAAACGAACCAACACCTCAAGTCGACTTGTCAATCAGACCGCGACCTACTATTTCAGACCTCCCATTGGAAGTTTTGGCGATAATACAAATATACATTGAACCTCGAGATATTATTTCTCTTCGAAAGGTTAGTCGGCGTGATATTAAAGTGTAATCTTCAGAGTTCCTCACGATTCTTCTTGCAGACCTGTAAACATGTGGCTGCGAGTACCCGAGACCGAACAGTCTGGATAAAGACACTTAATCGAATTTGTTCCATGCATGGAATCCTCACCCAGACATTCCCTATCAAATTGATGACACAGAAAGCAATAGAATTTGCATCTTTGACGCCATATCGCTTCACAACACTGTTGACCAAAGAGCGGCCCGAGGCCGCCTACCTTAAACCTTTTGCGACGCGGATCCTCAGATCTCGTGGCCATCTCATCAATGGTCCGAATGGAGCTTGGCGGGTAGTAGAAGGAAAATTTACCAACATTTGGCTGGTTCCAGGCGGCCGGTTTCTTCTCACAAAAAGTGCTAACCACTTGATCCTTTTATGGGACCTGGGGTACAGCGCAGAGACCATGATCAAGCCTCAGCCAATTGCCTCATACACGCGGACCCCTTTACTAAATGCAACTGGACCCTGTGAGGTCGTCTTAAAAGGTATACAACGCAGTGTATATGGCGAGGGAATCTGCCTCTTTTTGGAGGAGGTTCTGCTGAGGTGTGTCAAAAGGTTCTTCATGTTCACGCCTGAGTTAAACTTACTTTTACCGTTCTAGTGGTAGAGAATTAACTGTTTGTGAAGTGTATCCTCTAGACAGCAATCCACAAATCTCCTGCATTCGATCGCTCAAAATGCCCGATGAAACCCCTGTAGATTGGGTCACAACTCAAGGCATGGTGGCTTTTCATTATGGAAGGCTAGTCACTGTCTGGAATTTCATTGAGGACTCCGTCGTAACTTGGGATGTGCAGGAGGAATATACTCATGTAAGTTTTAGTAGTACTTTTTGCAAAGAAATCTGTTGGAGTGCGCATTGATCATTGCCTCCAGCTTTTGGTGTACCCTGAGGTTGTGCTACTCTTTGATCAAAATAGGTTTACGACCTGGAAGACACCCCCTTTCGAAGAGCGTGATGATTCCTCACTTCCATTGGAGCCTATCCAATCAGAAGAACGTCCCATATTCTCGTTTACTCACTCTCGACACCCGGAGGAGTGTGAAGACCTTTCAGTGTCCTCCGTCACTTGGCAGCCACATTCCCCAAGACCCATCAGTTTTTCGCTGCAATGTTTCGTTGATGGAGTAGGCATCCTCGATCATTACCTAATGAAACCTCTCGGAAACAATGATGATCTCCTACCGTCATTCATGCCCGTCCTTATATCTTCCAGCAACCTCAACGGTAATGACTACCCCTTCAGTGAGTCTGTTAAGGTGGTAGATCCTTGTTTGCACTTTTGTGACCGGTGGCTGGTAAAAGCATGGTCTATGGAAGGTGGATGGTGTATGGTCAACATCACTGAGGTTGCTGAGGCAAGGATAACTGTGGCAAGTCATACTAGAACCATATGCCCCGCCCCCACAACGGAGGCGTTCAAAATGGAGCAATTCAGTCTCTGTCCCGTTTCAGGTCGCCTGTGTGGACTTGTAGATGGCCAGGAAATCCGCGTCATGGATTTTGTTGTGCCAAACTGAAAGGAAAGTAAGTAATCGCCTGCCTTTTGGTAGCTTATCCGTTGACCAGCTACAGGCCTTCTAAATCACACTAAATATCGTGTGGCACGAACTAAAAGGTGGGTTGACATAGTTTCTCTTTCGATGTTTGACACAAGATCGGCTGGTGGACAGATACAAAAACCGAAGAGCGTCACCGTCGTCTGAAGCAGCAACATGGATGCATTTTTCGTGGCACACCGCCGGAAACCACTTGTATAATTTACAAATCACGTGTTATCACTGTGCTCTATTATCTTTTTAGCCATGTTGCGAAAAGCCTTATCGGTTTCATTTATGATATATTTTGCAACGAATTACGGATCCATGTGAACCGGTTTTAAAAAGGGATTCAAGCCAGCAGATACGGCAAGGGTATCTACGTCATCTTGGAAGATGGTTTGCAGAAAAGTGATCATTAGGAGATATTTCGCACGATGGTCCTGTAGCTGTACTCCGAGTACAGGACGCGCTGTCTAAAAGGCCTGAAGAGCGGTACACAGGTAGATGGACATTACAACTTATTTGAGGCAATTCAAAGTGAGTGGAAGTAGACGAAAAGGCAGCTTCGCGTTAAAAAATCGGATCACACTCTCAAAATTCGTTAAGCAGCAAACCTTCTTAGTAACTCATGCACTTATAGATGACCAGCCTCTATGTCAGAAACGTCAAAACATCACAATCACGATCATCACAGCAGGTCGGATGTAGTGGATGTGGTTGAAAGTGTCTCCGCAGCGCGAACAAGGAATCAGAGGATCATGATACTGTGATGACGTTGAATAGAATTTAGTGCTGGCTGGGTGACAGTGATAGTTTGACTGAGTGTATGTCAAGTGTATGCGCGTTTTGGCTTGGAGTGGAATTACATAGGCTTTCCGAGCTAGAATGAAGCTGTCATGAAGACAGCTTGGACATTTCCTTTGTTCATCTGCCATTGGGGCGCTTATGATGCTATTGTTAGGCTGGTTTCATATGATAACTGTATCTACTACATTGACTGATTAGCATGATCAAGGATAACTTGATGGAAAAAGTCAAATGTACGACCCACCGTGAGAGGAACGTATGTATATACGATCTAGTTGGAACCAAGGAGGCATCGCTGTAGTGGTTTAGGGCCACAGGGGTGTTTCCGAGCTGTCGAGGATGTCGATGTCGATGTCAAGGTCCACAGCAAGTTGAACAGAGAGAGATCGGGAATGTCCGAGATGGCTTCGAAAGTAGGATCTAATCTTATCTGGCTCTAGTTCGTTGATCCCAGTGTTTTAGAGTTTTGATGCATTTTAGTCTCCTCAGCGCCTATGCAGGGCCATGATACCCACGACGACATGGAGCGCCACTGCGTGACGTTGGGAGATTAGTATCAGGACATGAACTGTAAAGGAAAGTAAAAAATCAGCAATCAGACTAATCAATTTACTCAAGGAGATGACTGTATCAGCGGATTCCATCATAGTAGTCACAGCCAAGGTATCACAAGATGGGAAGAGCGCCATTTCATCAAACGTAGCTCCGTTCCGTACCACCCCATCTCCTCAGCCCTAGCCTGAACTGGTTACCTCGTCCCCCGCCGACCAGACACTGAAGGTCAGGTCATTTGAAAACGGTCCATACTAGATGTCATTGGTGGGAAGCCATAGAAGTATACATGCTGTCGTAAAGAAATGGTTAGTGCGTCATGAAAAGTACAACCGAGTATGGGTGATGAGTATAGTACAGATGCAGGTGATATCAGCTTAAGAAGATCGATCGTGCGAGTCAAAGCCATATGAGAGAGGAAAACAGTATCCAGAACAATACCAGCAGAGATCATAGCTCCCTCTGTTTCTCCAGATCCGTTAGAGGAACGTACTGCGAGAGTGAGCCGATATTATCCATAATGGAACCTGGAAGGACTCACCCGAACACCCATGATATCTTTCGTCTCCACGTTTCCTTGACTATCCTTATCCACATGCAGTATGGACTGCAAATGGGTGCCCACGGGAATGAATATGCGACCCGGAGAGGCAAGCTGCTCTACGAGGGCTGGTGGGAGTGTGGGTGCGGCGGCACCGACGTGGATTGCTTGGTAAGGCCCGCCAGGTGGGTGTCCTACCACAGAATGGAGTTGATAGGAAAAGAGGGAAGATAGGGTATAAACACACCTTTTCGCCCGTCACCAACTACGACCTCGACCTCTCCATTGTCCAGCGCCTCGCCCAGCCCGTCCTTACGGAGATTCTCCTTTGACCACTCGACGAGCTCGGGGACGTGTTCGATGGCGACTACTTTGCCTAACATGCCGTTAATCTCTAATGATTACGGAGAACGAGAGGAAGGGGATGTACCAGGCCGTTCTGGATCACCAGACACGAGATGATATAGGACAGCAGTTAGATAGCCTGAGCCAGAACCGATGTCGAGAACGCGTGCACCAGGGCAAAGATGAGAGAGGAGGTGAGAGGCGGCATAGACATGCTAAGGTCAGTCAGTGTCCGCTAGCGCTTCTAGAGACACGACACACCATGTGCGGGGCGCTAATGGTTGCCCCAAATCCAATAGATCTGTGTGAGGTAAGCTAGGTGTGAAGGAAACATAGTAGGGCCACGTACTGAGGTGAGTCCTCATACGCGCTGTAGGGATGGCGTACGTAATTGGCTCGGTCAACTTTGGACATTGCCTCGGCAACGCGGGCATCACCGACGATCTTGGCGTCGAGCATCTTGTTGATGAGGTCCTTGTTGGAAGTGCCAGTACAACGCCAAGCCATGTGGGCTGAGAAAGGGAGCGTCAGGAGCCTTAAGCTTGTGATGTTGGTAAGGAGCATACAATACGTGTTTGTGGGGTCGGCTCCTCGGTGAGACGTGGGGCGGCGGGAACAGTGTCGGGACCGATCTGAGACGATGACGAAGCTACTCCATTCTTGGCTGCTTGGCCCTGCTTGGCGCCACAGCAAGCGGAATTGGCCGCAGCCTACCTATCCCCACGTGGCATATCTCTTGAAACAGCTTATCCTGGCTTATCGCGTTGACGTGCTCAATGCTCCATCACTGCGGTCTTCATTCATCTTGTTCTATGAAGTATTCTATGCATTGGATATGTACAGCGTAGGGCTGGGTCTTGGCTGGGTCTACAGCGCTCATGCTCAGAAAAGATATAAATAGCCCCGAGGCATCCGACGAACGTTGTTCAATTCAATGGGGCATCCGCCGTCACTTTGAAATATAGATCGTGGCGGTGCAGTGGGTGTGTTAGCCTGCTGGCACTGGCACCACAATCAACATGCCTCGGTCTTATAGAATAACGTATTCACTACACCTTGATTGCATTGTTCTTCTTCACACTCACCCTCGTTCCCTTTAGCTAACTTTTGCACTAAGTACCACTCACTGCGTATGATACGCTCGGCAGCGAGTCCACCGACGCCCATTGGTCCTCTTCTCCTCACCGTATTCAACGTATGTCCCCCCCCTGTTAAACTTTCCTTCTAATCACCTTTATACTATTCTAATCATATCCTGCACATGTTGACGCGGCCTTGCTTCGAATCCGCAGTCTATCCTAGAAGTCTTCCTACTGTGCTTAGCTGGCTATCTACTTGCTTGGAAGGGTGTGTTAGATAAGAAAACACAAAAGGTGCGCTTTCCTTTGACCTCTCTCGTGTTTTGTCACCTGCTGAACTCGAGCTATCACGGTACAGCAAATCAACCATCTCAATGTATCGCTTTTCACCCCAGCTCTCTTGTTCTCCAAAGTTGCATTCTTCTTGAGCCCTGGTACGTTCCTTCATTCCGTCTGTCTTCTTGTCAATCATGAAACTAACTAACATCGCCTCACAGAGAAACTCCGCGAACTATGGGTCGTCCCCATTTTCTTCGTCATCGTCACTGCCACATCCATGCTCACCGCCTTCACCCTCGGCTGGTTTTTTAACTTGCGACGCTCCCAAAGGTTAGCTATTAAGCTTATATTAATGACGTCGATCCCTTATTGTCAAAATATACTAGAAACTTCGCGATGGCCGCGGCAATGTTCATGAACTCTAACTCTTTGCCTATTGCACTCATGCAATCCTTGGTCGTGTCCATGCCCGCCTTACGATGGACAAAGGACGATAATAAAAACGCCATGGTAGGAAGGGCGCTGACATATTTAGTGCTCTATAGTACTCTGGGAATGGTAGTCCGTTGGTCATACGGCGTCCGCCTCCTCTCCCAAGCCGACGAGGAAGTTGTCGAAGAGCAAGATCCTACCCTGGCCTCATACCCTTCAACCACCTCACCCTCTGCAGCACAATCCATCTACGAAGGTCACACCAACGAACACACGCCCCTCCTTGTAGATGGAGTTGCATCCACTTCCACGTTCGTCAACGAGCCAGAAGAGGGTGACTTTACGACCACTGCTTCTCCAAGCAAATCAAAACCGCGTTCAAGAGCTGGTACAGGAGTAGGACACGGAGTGAGAGAGGTTGGTCACGTTGCGAAACCCCCAGTACGCCCTCCCCGCCGCCGCACGACTATGACGTACTACAAATCTTTTCCGAACTCACCGACGCACGAGGAGACACCCCTACCTCATTCCAGCTCGGAGTCGAGCTTAGGGTCGTACAGCGGAAGAGAGACCCCAGATATGGCGGGGTCTCCCTTCGATGCAGGAAGCGTATTGGGGGTAGGCAGTGATATCGGTGATGAAGATGACCCACATGTCAGACGGGCCAGGGCGGAAGAGGAGGAGGCAGAGGAGGAGATGGTGTTGCCTGTGCATAGTCCAAACCCCACTAACCGCCAAACCACTGGTGATCTCTCCCGTTCACGCTCCCCGCACCGCCGACGTTCTTCTACCCACCACCACCACCATTCCCATACCTTCGTATCTCGGGTGCACCGTCGCCTCACCCGCCTCCTCCTGACCATCCACAACTTCATGACTGCACCCCTATACGCCGCCGTCCTCTCCATCATCGTCGCCTGCACCCGACCCATCCAACACGCACTCGAGACTCACGTCCTCAGCGTCAAAGGCGCCCTGAGCGCAGCGGGTAACTGCAGTATTCCGTTGACGCTGGTGGTGTTGGGGGCGTATTTCTACGTGCCTCCTGCTCCTACTTCTACTCCCACGACTGGCGAGGATGTGGGTACCGGGAATGGGAATGGGAATGGACGGCTGGGGACGAAGAAGAGCACAGAGACGCTGGTGGGGAGCATGAGGGAGGGGCTGAAGAGCGGGTTCATTGGGTTGAAGAAGAGGATGTGGAAGGGGCGGAGGCAGGCGATTGAACTTCCGAGCGACGATGAGGGGGAGGGTGGGGACGGTATTCTCTTTAGTGCAGCACGAGAACGAGAACGAGAACGAGAACGAGCACAACGGGATCGTTTGGGGGATTCGGACTCGGGTCGGAGACGAGGGAAGGAGGAGGAATTAGCTAAGGGCGAGACGAGGACGGTGGTAATTGCGGTGCTGTCGAGGATGGTAATCACGCCGTTGTTGATTATGCCCATAATTATGTTGGGCGCAAAGTTTGATTGGCAGAGAGTGTTTGAGGAGTATGTTTTATTTTTCTTCTTCTTTCCTTTGCTTGTTCCAACCACTGACACCTCCCTCACAGCCCCGTCTTCGTTGTCGCAAACGTCCTCCTCGTCTCCTCCCCGCCTGCCCTCACCCTCGCACAGATTACACAGGCCGCATCTGGGGATGCGTTCGAGAGGCTTATCAGCCGCACTATATTCTGGAGCTACTGCGTGCTCACGCCCCCGGCGACGATATTTTATGTCGTGCTGGGGTTAGTTGTTGCTAAGCTCTAACCTCCAACCTGGAGCTGAGCCTGACTCCTGGCCCGAGGGTGGGACTCAGGCACAAAAGAAATCTTTCGCCAGCTGGTGGAGATGTACCCTGCTGGCGGTGGTGACGTTTTCGTCTGCTTTTCTTAACTTATTCCTTGAACACCGTCGTCCTTGATGCCGTGATTTGTGTATAGGTTACCTTGAGCTCGAGCTTGGACTTTTTTCTTTTTGATCGTATATATTTTGGGTAGTTGTAGGAAACGTACGTGTTATGGTAATTTGTTACTTTAGATTCATGTAACCTTGTATCATAGTATTTTCTTATTGTTAGAATCTAGGTTTTTTTAGAGCCCGGGGAAGATGATAAGATTATGTTGGCGTCGAAACCCACCATTCAGACAGTGTCACGCATGCTTGTTGTATACCATGACCCACCAACTTCTCCCCCAAAAGCCCCCTGAACTGAAAGCATCCGTACCAAACTTGCCCTGCCCACCGTTTTCGCCTTCGTATACATCGACAAGCACTGACTGGAGCCGCACAGCTCTCCACTCCAGGATGTTCAAACGAAAATATCTCCTGGTATATCTTCTCTCCCCAGTTCAATCGAAGGTGATATCCTAGTTGGCGCATCCCATGCTTTACGCCAGGCAACACCTTGAAGCGAAGAGCGCCCTCCTCACATAGGAAGACATTACAGTCAACCAGGGTCTGCTTGAGCACTACCATTATTGATAAAATCAATAAATTAATTGAGCGACATACCTACACGACGACTATATGGCGTGAGTTCGTTCCTTGGTGGATGTGCCACCTGTTCTTAGGCTACAAGATTCATCCATGAGTATAGTCAGCCTTATTGCATAGGATCATGCCTCTAGTTCCAGTCAACCTAACGCGTAAGGAGTCGAGTTTGTGGTCGCCTGGTGTATGAGTGGTTGATGGAAATCCCACAAGGTCCGAACTAGGATTAGATTCCAAATGTCGCACAAGCCCACATCATTTCGTGTCACCTCGACTCAGTGTACTACTTTTGTTGCCCATGGAACCAGACGAGTGCTCTGTGGCGACTGTGGACCCTGTAGACCAGCTTGAACTCGATATTGTGAGTGGAAAACTCGTCCACCAAGAACCATTTTGGGCACTCTATCAACCGTTCTTCCTCTCCCGTGGATATAAACTACGCT
>JABCKU010008321.1:0-22126 GCA_018221655.1 Myochromella boudieri
GCCTACTGTACCATCACGGTATGGCACTGCACCAACACGGCCCTTCACGGCACCACCACTGCACCAACACGGCACCACCACGGCACCACCACTGCACCAACACGCAACCAGCACGACACCATGTTGGACTGGCACGGCGCCACACTATACTATGCACAAAACTAGGAGGCCGTTGCTTTTAACTGTCGTTGCGGCTTGGTTGGCAGTGGAGATCTCATACATCAAGAACATTTCGGCAAGACAATAAAGTGTGCTCAATGTGGCGATTGGTCACATATAGCATGCCAACGGAACGGTCGAGCTAGCAGCCTTAGCATGAGGGCGGACATGTTCAACTGTGATCTATGCAGTAGCAAACTGTTCCCGCTGCCAAATAAGCGTGTTTCAGAACGAAAGTAAGTTGTTCGCAGCAATCAAACAGTGGTGCAGTGACCACGGACCACTGCAGTGACCACGGAGTCACGGCAGTGTCACATCCCAACACGTCAGTGACACTGCACTTTCTATCTGCCCTGATTGAGGGTATGTTTAAGGTTTGATAAATGCTTCATTATTTGTTGAACCAGTGTGATTATCGCTCTAGTCATTCGTTCGCTCATGTATGGCTCTTTGAACGATAGCAGCGGCCACGTTTTCAAGTTCTGGCATGTGATTAGCGAGTTCTGACTAAGATACGACCCAGGTGTATGTTCTCCGTGTGACTTGGGAAACCGTATTTTAGACTTATATCCCCAGATAGAGAAAGGATAATTACATCCAGCTGATCATGGAAATACAGAGGGGGTAACATATGCTGGTACGGTATGGGGAGATTGTGTCGGAAACTACTTCATTACTCGTTTCTCTGCTTTGCAGTCCAAATGAATGACACACAGAACTCTTCGAGGAACTGCCTATCATGTTCCTCTGGGCTTGGTGGACCGATACCGCTTACTGTGATGGAAATGCGGTCGTCCCACAGGTCGTCAACTAGCTTAGACAGTCCTTCGGCCGAAAACCTCTCGCAGTCTATGATGATTAGGCCGTCGAGGGCGCTTTGACGTTTTCCCAAAGCACTGAGAGTGCCATCGTCGAAACCGGGGCAACTGACAATTGTGAGTGTATCCCCAACCCACCTTCGCAAAAAATCATTCAGGTCTTCCTCAGCACTTATGTTTTGCAGGATAAGTCTCTGTGAAGGAGCAACTCGGACCCCGCCAAGCTCACACCCAATGAGGCGCAGTTCATCCATCCCCCAGTCGTCCGCTATGACCCTTCCGAGCTCCTGAAGCAATCTAGATCGCAGCCTCTTCGCAATAAAGCGAGGCACATTCAAGTTGTTGAACATAAGATCCAAGTCGGTTGCTATGTCACCTTCGCTATAATGGAGGTCTGCGAGTGAAAGGCTATTGAGTCCTTTCATATTGGACAAAACCTCGACGAAGTCCGAACTCCTAAAATTATGATCCTTCAAAATGAGGGGATTCGGTGAAAAAGTAGAAACCGTGAGTGCCAGTTGGTCGGGAGGGAAAGCATTCAAAGTTTCATGCCATGATGTTGAATCCAAGCACGCGTACGCAAAGTTTCGCCCGTCTACATCGATACTTGTAAGATTAGGACATAAGAATGGTTCATTGATTTGTGGCAAAGCTTCTGAGCTTTCTCGCTTTCCAGGGGCTATTCCGCCGTCCTTATCCGCACGGAGAACGAGCGTCTCGAGAAAGACGGATGGACCACGAAAATCGAGAGAGATGGATGGGAGCGACGACGTATTGGATACGTCGAACCAGATGGTACAACACCGATGGAGGTGGGGCAGTATAAGATCAATAATGGCGCGACATCTATCATATTCATCGCGGTCCCCATCGGAATCCTGCACATGCGTGTGTTGTAACACAAAGACATCGATATTGAGATCTTTCGATAATGCGAGTTGTGTAGTGAGACGAGGGACGGGTGTGTGTGAATTATCCACAAATAACAGGATGCGGGTCCAAAAACTGGGGACTGATTGGGCGACTACGCGCCATTGCTTGCACACATCTGCAATGGAATACGGGAAAACTCCGGGTTTATAAAGATCACTGCTCGGTGCAGTATCCCAGTCTTCTGTCTGTGAGATCCACTCACAGCGCGTGAATATATCGTATAGAAGTTCTGTAGGTAAGTAACCCATGGTGGCCAACAGAGAACATGGGAGAAGGCAATCGCCCCTTGATCAGCCACTTGCTTGCGGTGGCTCGGACCAAGTCGGCCCGATCTGATTCTGACTGATTTTTGTGACTCAGAGGCTGACCGGCAATTGCCGTCAAGCTTTCGCCTTCAGAACTTGATTGCCTGATTATTGTGTAGCGGCTGGTAACGCGTCTAGCTGCTCTCCATTTGCTGACAGTGTGCTTCTCACTCTAGTAGTTCTTTCTGGATATCACGTCCATGCGATAAGTATTTCGTATCTATCAACAGATGTCACCAATTGTTCGATAGAATCCAGATGAGCAATAGATGACACCGATGATTTGAGATCGTTTGATACAGATGAGCGTTGATCTTAACTATCTTGGGCTGAAAAGTCGAGTCACCTAGATAGGAGTTGTGAACACCGTGACGATGATTCATCGACAAGAGGTTGATCTCGAATTCGAGTCGGACTTGGATCGATACAGTATCCAATGAATTGATTCCAGTCAACTTGTCAACCTTTGTTGGACCATGTTGAACTTATAAGCCGAAACTCCGAAATTCGAACCACTTCAGTGTCGTTTCTCCCGCTTGTACTTTAATTCAATACACCAAGAAATTGGTAAGTCCTTCTCATCTGAATCCACCGTAACTATTTTCGATTGAAAGTAGAACTCCCACACTTAGCTCTTAGTAGATACGACGATCTGATGATCAGTGGTGAACAAGTGGACAATTTTCACTCAATTCTCACCGCATTCCTTACCACAATGATGTTCCTTCTTTGTTGCATTGTTACTACAACAGAACAGGGCTACGAAAGCTCTAAAACCACTGGATGAAAGATCATCAATAAGTATCGACATGGTTATTGATACACTGTCGATGTGAATACTGTCGATATGAAATATCCTGGATCCATCTTCTAAAAGTGGGCTCTTAATAACGTACTTCTCTCACTGCTAGAGTCAATTCATCTCACACTGTCCAGTGTCAAATACCACCACTAAAGGATCACTGCATACAATGTCCAAAGTCAACCTTGTCATTTCTCGACAGATGCAACGCTGGTACATGGAGCTGAGCTCTATAAAATCGGCCGCCCTTCTCTCTATGTTGGGCTACAGGAAACAATCACTCCTCAATGACACCTGAAGAACGTTCCCAGATTCAAGGCATTGGCTATGCATTATCTATAAACATACCGAACACAGTGGTGACAGTTTTGTCTTTTGGTATGACCAGAGTTACGGCCATAGTTGTAAACATGATTATAATATCTTTGCAGGAATTGCAACCGGGCTCTTCACGATTGCCATGTTTGTTATTACGTGCGCCGCTACAATAGACCGGGTGCTTCGGTTTTAATCACTGTTCAGAATAGGCAGCGGGGGCTTCGCTCGCGGCCACGAAAAGTCATGTTTTCGGTAATGGTGGCGACCTTCCTCCTTCACATTATAGATACCGTCCTATCTAGTGTTACTCTACCGATCGAGATCATTGTGGGCGTAATTGGATCGGATCCAGCACAAGGGTTGATTAGCGCAATAATTATTTGCGCCACCAGCTGGGACTGGTCACGACAAATACAGGTGTGAATCGTGATTATTTTTTGGCACCCCGGAAGCCACTGATTCTAATGGGTGAATTAGATGGTCATAAACGACTTTGTCGTGGTCTGGCGTGCATGGGTTCTATATCCGGACCAGAAATGGGCAATGGTTGTACCATGTCTTCTTCTTACAGGGACTACAGGTAGTCACTGTTTGCCCCTCGATGGATGCTTCTCATACGTCAATACAGGTCTATCAGCAATGTTCCTCATTATTGAGACTCTCTCCGCTGAAAGCAAATCAAGTTTTATTGATTCACCTTTATCATTGACCATCTCCAATGATATCGCATTTGATTTATCGTTTGCTACGAATTTAGTTGCCACCCTTATGATCCTCCATAAACTCAGGTGCACTAAGCAGTTCATGCCTCTCAGATCCCTCATGCTAAGAAATGCTTTAGGGTACAACGTCGACTGCACGGAAATATAATTCGATGGACTTCTCTGACTCCTGGACAACGGATATTGCTCGTTCTAGTGGAATCCGGTTTTATCTTCTGTACGATTCAGGTATATGATTCCCGCCCTAACAAACACAGTTCATAGCTCATGTATACATTGCAGGTGATATGCATTGTCCTAACATATATCCCATTATTATCGGATAGGACACAGTTCGTATTACCTGTATTTTTGAGCGTCTTTTATGGCTCTTTGGTTAGTGATATTCTTCTCCACACAATTGTTTATACAGCACTGAGCTTATGGACAAACTAGCCCTTATTTCCCCTTGCTGTGTTCCTCGTGGTGACAACGGAAACCTCAATCGTTGAAACTTTTGGTTTCACGGAAAGCAGATCTGCTGATCTAGAACATGGGCAAAGCGGCTCGACGATAGGGTCACCGTCCGACGTTTCGTCTGGCGGATAGTATTTTAGCACAAAACTAAGAAACGGCTTTTCGTTCTTGAGATTACACACCCTGAAAAATTGGCTTTAGCTTTTCTACCTTTCCCTCGCTGTCGGTGATATAGAAATTCTATCGCTGTAACTTATTTTCTCGTGGTTTTTAGCCAGGAATAAACTATAGCTGAAGCTAATCACGAAATTTCCACATTTTGGATAAGGGCTAGGTAACAAATGCCAGGTTCGGATGCTTCGAGCCCCCAGTAGATTCTTAGGCACGCGGTAAGATTCCCTGTCCCGGCAAAGGCAAAATATCAAGATATTTGAGATTATCATGCTGAAGGCTACTGAAAAGGGTTTCAATCACTCCGAGAATTGAGATAATCATGAGATGAGAGCACTTGTTATTGAAGAGGTAGCATTTACAGGCCGTCGGCACAGATCGGCCGTGTCGAAAGCCATAGAACCAAACCTGTGCCGAATCCCCGAGCTCCGAATGCCGACCCGATTTTCAACATTTTCGTGAATGGACGATCTTACTCTTGTCTCCCTCCAGTGCTTCGCTGCCGCTATCATTACTATCGCCAATCTAGCAGAAATCAGGTTATCTGACAATGATGGATTCTGTGGCTTCTGCCTGCTTTTTATGATCCCAACCCCAAACACTTAGCAATGCATGGCGTGCGGTTGGTTCTCACTAGGAACTAACTGGGCTAGACTAGACACCGCTGGACTAAGGAGCGAACTATAAATTCTGTCCATTCCATCTACCATGTCTACACATATTCGCCGTTTGTTTCATCCCAGCTACCCTTTAGTCGAGTGTCTGCTCCTGATACAAAGTAAGACAACCCAAACATTTCTCAGTTAAAATCACTTTTAATTCCTCTCATAGTTGTCTGTACCCATTCGGGTCTATAGGCCATGCATCTAATGCCACAGAATGTCAGCTACAAACCAGTCTTTCATATCGTCTCTCCCACCCGATGAATTCCACCACCGCCCCCCTCATTCTCCGTTCCGTATGTCGATTTTTGCTCAACGTAACCGAAGCAGCGCCTAGTCTGTGGACATGCCTCAGCATACGTATGGGCGAGTGGGATAGCAAAACCCCGGGCATGCAGCAAAGCTCGCTGGTGGTTCGCTAAAGTCGGGGGAACGTTATGTCTCATGGGCGTCGCTGTGGACCTCGTCACTCTGTCAGGGCTACCTGGAAACGACGTAGAGGCAAAGGACTTAATAATGGCACTGGGGGAGTCGAAAATGAGCATCGGGAGTCTCGAAATCACTGGATGGACCTTTGGCCATGTCGCTTGGTTTCTGGATGGGGTATATTCGACAACGATTTCCCTCCCGCATGGCCTACCGAACCTTCGTCTCACCATTCGTGCCAAAGACGAAATTATACCGCTTTCCGCCCGCCTATCAATACCTTCCTCTGCCCTGAACTCTCAAGTCTCACGCTTTACGTACCCTCATCTCTAAACATCTCCTCACTCGACTTCAGTGCCCTCAGAACCTCAACATCACAAGACCCATACGCTCAATTCCATTACCTATACACGAAATCCACGACGTCTTTTCCGCTACCCCAGAATTACAGATATTCCACCTCGAAACACGGCTGGAACCGACCCTCTAGACACTCCGCCAGCACTTTCCCATCCAACGGCATCAGTCAATGCGAGCCCCACGCGGCCATCCACCTTCTCACAGCCCTCCACTCCCTCCCCCTCTGAACGAACAACAACCTTTTAATCATCTCCTCCATCACCTCTCCCTCCCTACGAACACTTCGCCTCAACGCTCTTGATGGCTGACGAAGAGGCAGAGCGAGAGACACAGCCGAGGGTCTGAAGGAGCTGTTTTTTTAGGATGATGGAGAGCTTGAAGGATGACCTCGCCACGCTGTCAAGGGCTAGACATATCCCTATCGTGGTTCTGGAACTCGCTGGTGTGAACATTCAACATCATCCTGATACTATGTGCAGCAAAGACGGGTTGTGGGAGTGGTGTTTCCGGCAGATGGATGGAAGGGCATGATGAGAGGGGCGGACGAGTTGTTTTTGAAGTGCTTTGGGAGAAAGAGGTTGGGGATAGTGTATCGAGGGCGGGAATCATTCTGGGAAGAAGGATATGTCGTATCTGTCAACGACGGCTTCAATATATGCGCGGTTTGAGGTCAATTTCGGGTCTGCCCCGCTGATGCGCTACAGGAGGAGGATGGAGTAGGTGATATGTGATCTATCGAGGGCTGAAATGTACATTGGGTGGGAAGGCGGCGTTGCATCTGTTGATGAATACCTCAATATATGCGCCATTTTGAAATCGATTCTAGCTGTAAGTCTGACGCTCAACTCTTGTTTATCATTTGCTGACTAAATGTAAATTTATAGTACTTTGCTCGCTGGGCTAGGCGATTTATGGCGTATTGAAGGCCAGGGGTGGACGGTCTTTTTTGAATATATCCTCGAAAAGTTCGATATATGAGCCATTCGCGTTGGATTTAGGGTATATTCGATGTTTTATTACTGCTTCACCATTCGTTGACCCAGTGTGATTCTCGCTCTAGTGATTCGTTCGCTGATGTATGGCTCTTTGAACAGTAGCAGTGATCACGTTTCCAAGTCTTGGCATGATATTAGCAAGTTTCTGACTAAGATACAACAGGTGTGTTCTGTATGTGGTGGCTTGGCAAACCGTATTCGAGAACTTATATCCTAGGGTAGAGGAACAATAATTACATCCAGCTGATCATGGAAATACAGGTGGGGATAAATATGCTGGTGCGGTGGCTCGTTGTAGGTGGAGATGCGCAGTAAGCGGAATCGCGTCAAAAACTGGTTCGTTACTCGATCCTCTCCTTTGCAGTCCAAATGAATTCCCTGCAGAACTTCGCGAGGAACTCCCTTTCATGCAGTGATGGGCTTGGTGGACCTATACCACTTACTGTGATAGAAATGCGGTCCAACTCGTCCTTCCAGTCATCAACCAGTTTAAACAGTCCTCCCGTGGAGAACCTTTCACAGTCTATGATAATTAAGCAGCCGAGGGTGTTTCGACATTTTCCCAAGGTACTGAGAGTGCCGTCGTCGAAACCGGGGCAATTGACAACCTCGAGTGTATTCCCCTCCCACCTTTCCAAGAAATCACTCAGGTCCTCTTCAACACGCATGTCTTGCAGGATCAGTTTCCCTGAAGGAGGAGCTCGGACTCCGCCAAGCTCACACCCAATGAGGTGCAGCTCATCCAACTCCCAGTCGGCCACCACGACCCTTCTGAGCTCAAGGAGGAATCTGGATCGTAGCCCCTTTGCAGTAAAGCAAGGCATATTGTTGAACGAAAGGTCCCGGTCGGTTGTTATCTCACTTTCGCCATAATGGAGGTCTGCAAGCGAAAGGCTACGGAGTTCTTCCATGTTGGACAAGACCTCGACGAAATCCGAACTGGTAAAATTGTGATCCTTCAAAAGGCCGGTATTCGGAGAAAATGTAGAAATCGCGAGTGCGAGTTGGCCAGGAGGGAAAGCATTCAGAGTTTCATGCCATGATGTTGAATCCAAACACGCATACGCAAAATTTCGCCCATCTACATCGAGATTTTTGAGGTTAGGACATAAGAACCGTTCATCGGTTTTCAGTAAAGGTTCTGCGCTTTCTCGATTTCCAGAGGCTATCCCATCGTCCCTATGTGCACGGAGAACAAGGGTCTTAAGGGAGAGGGATCGACCGCGAAAGTCGAGAGAGATGGATGGGAGCGACGACGTATTGGATACGTCAAACCATATGGTACGACACCGATGGAGGTGGGGCAGTATAAGGTCAATAACGGCGCGACATCTATGATATTCATCGCGGTCCTCATTTTGCACATGCGTGTGTCGTAACACAAAGACATCGAGGCTGAGATCTTTCGATAAAGCGAGTTGTGTAGTGAGACGAGGGATGGGTGTATGTGAATTATCCACGAATAACAGAATGCGGGTCCAAAAACTGGGGACTGACTGGGCGATTACGCGCCATTCCTTGCACACATTCGCGATGGAATACGGGAAAACTCCGGGTTTATAAAGAACGCTGCTCGGTGCAGTGTGCCAGTCTTCTGTCTGCCATGAGATCCACTCAGAGCGCATGAATATATAGTATAGAAGTTCTGTCGGTAGGTACATCATGGTGGTTAACAGAGAACATGGGAGAAGCCAATCAGCCCATGCCTTGTGGTGGCTCGGGCTAGGTCGGCCCGACCGACTAGGGTCTAGACCGCTTACGTTACTCTAGTTTGTTGACGTGTTGTTGACGCGACTGGTTGTGCACGGACCATGGACGCGTGATTTCGGTTTGACTTTGGATCAATGGTCATTTTTTTCCTGGTCTTTCCCTCACTACTAGTCGTCCTCCGCCACCCCACAGGAATACCATAACCCAATACTGGCCATGATACTACAGTGACTAACAATCGCCGTTATCAGTATTTGTTACTTTCCCTGATGAACCGTTGCTCTCTGTGTCGAATCTCGATTGTAGCTTTAGTGTGGTATGCCTCATTCTCGTCTAGTATCCAGGCCCAAACTGATTTTTTTCCCCTTTGCAGTCTGAACCTCTGGCGTGCCGTTCCACAACATGGGACTTGCTCGCTCTCGCCCGCATTGATTGAAGCCTTTACTTGTGGCCCATATTTTCTACCAATCGATAACGCAAATATTCGGCTTGCAGGAGGTGGTACAATTTACCCACCAGAGAGCGATAGGTCATATACCATCAATCCTGTCTCAGTTATGGCGTACAATGTATGTTCTCCGACTCCGACTCATCTATCACCTCAATGACATCCTTCATTCTCTCAGAGTTTGCCCTTGTTCGATAGTATCCATTGATTTATGCACCTGGGCCGACTCGAAATCCTGCATCTGACTCCATGACGGATTAAACAACGCATACATGGTATCCTGACTTGGACGATGTGTTCACCAAACCTATGGAGCTGTGGTATGCACGTTCACGGTATGTCCATCTCCATTCTCTTTTGCTACATTGGCATTATTCGATTGTCTGTGCGTGATACATACTGGTTGCATCATGCTCGTCACGAGCTATGTCCTCCCAATGGTCACGGCACTTTTATTTTCGCTGCTCGTTTCCTCGACCCTTGTGCACGTTGGTGCCGTATGGCGAGCCGTTTCAACCAGCTTTCATTTTGTCATCTTCGTGATGTAGTAATCGGACTCAACTAACTCTTTTACTCACTTGTAGGCGTTCCATACATACAATGTATCCACTCCGGCACGAAACATGTTTCCTGAGAAGTGATATTTTTCAAACGTACGAAGCTGGCTTCTTACGGCGGGTTGTATGGCATATAGAGGCCTGTTTTCATTTTGTTTACTATTGCATTTTTTCTTATCAACCTTTGCCGTTGCGTTTTTGTCCTTACCTACTTACTAGGATAAATAACCAGGCGCTTTCGTGGAATTTTATTGTGCTCCAATGCCTCAACGACATTTTTCAGCGTCTTGGATTGTCCGAACTCCATTAGTTGAGTGGTAGCATGCCAGTGTGAAGACTTATTCAAGCGTGCGGAAAGGGCGCCAACGAACTCGTACAGCAAAGCCCTCTTCCGAATTATAGGTCCAGCGGCATTGCGGTTAACGCACCTATCCTTTCATTACTATCAGAGGTAGCCCCGTTCGACTCGAGGACTTGGGTGGTTCTTCAAGTAGTGAGAGTTTTTCGTTATCTATCTAGGACGCAAACTTCTCTTTTTTGAATTTGCCCCACCTGCGTCCCTGTCGCCTGATAGCCTGGTAGGGCCCAACTCTGGTCGGAGTACTGCCAATTTTGGTATGGGCGAGCCTTCTTTCTCCACAGCCAGCGGAGCTTTACCTCACTGGCCATAGCCTCCATTCTATCTGTAGCCATCCATGAAGCCCATCAACACATGTCCAACTCAAGTTTCTAAATTATCGGTTTTATACTCTTCTAGTTAGTATCGGCCACAGAAAAACGCATATCAGAGTTGGGATCATACTTCGGACGTCATGATTCACCGAGACCAAGATCTCTGGCTCACTCATCCGACAGTCATACCTCGCATACAATGTAGGTATTCCTACATCACATTGGAAGCGAGTAACGTAATACTTTTTTTGGTTCTGCATAGCTTTTTCATAGAACTCCACTTGCCCGTGCGAGCACCATTCTTCACATTCAAATTATGAATTCCTGTCACTCCGAAATTAACTGAGCATCCTGTTACAGCTCGTATTATTCCTATGATGACCCAGCTTTTCTCGTATTGGCTAGTCCCTAAACGCACTGGACGTTCCACTTCCGCGCAACCACTGCGTATTTGGATATAAAGGATTTACTTCCTCGACCGCGAGTCAAAAGCGTCGCCAGATATGACACCTCAAGAAACTGCCCGTATTCGGAGCATTGGTCTCGTTATATCGAACGATATGTACTTTCTAACGATTCATCTCTTACTCTACGGTTGGTAGTTTTTTTCACGTTTATGTCCATGCTTCACTGATATACCCAGGGATGTACATCCTACTTTTCGCCATTTGCATAATGGCAATCATGTAGGTGGAACCATCAGCCATTCATGGAGCATTTCATTCACAAGGTGACAGGTCTCGAGATATCAAAAATCGCGGTTCATATGTGATGTTAGCCACTACGGTCTCGGGATTCCTCCTGCTCACATTGTATACTGGGTCTATGCTATACACTGTCATGGCGCAAATTACTGGGACTCTCATTACAGCCAAAGTCAATAGCAAAACCTTCGAAGCTATCAATAAGCGGACCGTGGTCACTGCGGCCATTGAAGCCTGGACACCCATTCTTCTAGTAAGATTCTAAGCCCCCTGCTTCCACTAACACTTGTCATTAACATCATTCATGCAGGCTTTAATCAGCGACTTTGTTGTCATTTGGAGAGGGTGGCTGCTCTACTCCCGACGAAGGCATGTTATGTTTGTTCCGCTTTTCCTGTTTTTTTGTACCATTGGTAAGTACCATGTCATTACATTATTGAAAGTGGTTAATAGCTAGAGCTCCTTTGCAGCAACTAGCATGTCATACTTGGTACTATTGACAATTCTTTCAATGAATTACGAAAGGTGGATCGCTGTTATGACCCTAAGCAATCCCATGGAGAGTGCCGTAGCCCGTATATTAGGCGCGAACTGGATCCTATCTTTCATAACAAATATTGTCACAACTTCTATCGTCACATATGAATTCTGGTAGGTGCGCACTAGCCTCGGCCACTCTTCGTAGTTCACAGAGTCTACGAAAGGTCATTAAACAGGCTTGTTCGTGGTGTTGGCCGCCGCAAATTTTCACGTGTGCAGAAGGTATTGGCCATTCTTGTCGAGTCAGGGTTGGTTTATGCGGCCATCCAAGTCAGTAAATCTGTCGACTTGGGCTGTTTCGCTTACTCATTAGCATGCAGTTAGGAAATGTGGTTCTCGATTTTGCGCCATCGACCAGTTCCTACACAGCAAGTGGACACGCTGAAGCCGTCTCCTACACTATTTACATTTTATTCACCGTGAGTTCCGGCCGTCATTGTGCTGTCACTTGTCCTTGTGATTCACGTCGTAAACAGGCCATGTACCCATGCGTTGTCGTTGTCATGGTCAGCCAACAGAAGACTGTAGTAGAGACCTTTGGCTTCACTGTCCACGTCGAAAGTAAAGGTGTGCGTTTTGGAGCAGCAGGTGATCTTGGTTTGGCAACAGCATCGTCCATCCATAAGGAGGAGATAGAATTCAGCCAAATACCTGATCCGAAGACCAACGTTATTTTGAAGGACACTGAAAGCCAGATCGTCACAGCGTCATTCTGACCACGACGATCCTGCTTTTACATAAGCACTCTATCATAATCCGAACCATACAGATTGTGAATAATACTACGAATTAAGTATTTACTGCAGGGGATATGTACCACTACCTTCGGATGGTGAATGGATGGTGAATGGATGGTATTCTCGGTATTCCTGCAGGTCTTTTAAGGCTCTGACTAAAAATATGGTCAACATCGAAGGTAGGCAGATTACGTGTGGCCCTCACCTGGCCAAAAAAAACAGGAAGATGACCGCCATTACCACGTGATGAGAGGGGCTAGTAGTTCCTGTGGTAGGCACATGGATCCGAGGGGTGCAGGTGGACAGGATAAGAAGAGGCATGTAGACTTGAACATTGTTCTGCACATGTGAAGGCTTTGGGCGTGGAAGAAGAGAGCAACGAAGAACATACCTAACCCTCGAATATGCGTCACGACCGTGCTGCGTAGACCACTGGGCTATGTAGCTGCATTGCAGCACTGTTGGTGGCCTATGATCGTTACCGTGCTGGACGTTTGTAAGCGTACAATAGAAGCGCACAGTACGTGGGGATGCGCTCAAATAATAAAACCATTCCCGTATTTTATTCTGGGGCTTCTAAGATAGTATGCAGAGACAAGACGCGTAAACCGATAAAGAAAAGGGTGGTCGGGTGATCTGCCAAGAAGAATCAGGGTCTGGACCTCTTACGTCATTTGGTCCATCGGAATAATATCCGATCGGCCTAAGACACCACATTGTTGGCCATCACCATCCCTTCCATACTTTTTCAATCGCCAGCCCTCTAGGCCGTACCAAGCTCGATGCTTAGCCGTGCGCTCATTTTAGACTTACTATATCGTGTAAGTTCCCTTCTCATATGTCTCTCTGCTGGATCCTTACTGGAGGGCAACTTTGTTGCCATCGCCATCGTGAGATAGGCCAATCTGGTACATCGGCTAACATTGAACATCGAAAAGCGTGTTTCTTCTCTCAGCTCAACCTCTCAGAAGACTTGGCCTTCATAGTGTACCTCCGCAGCTAAATCCCTATCGTGTTTTCAGTGGGCTTAGGCCCAATCTACGTCTGATTGAGAGTACGTCTCTTTTGTGAGTTTGATTGATGAATTGGGCTACTGTTCCCTCTATATCTTCTCGCTCATCTTTCTACCTGTATATTGAATCTCAGTCCAAGATGCCTTGCCCTCAAGCCCGACGAATCTCAAGGTATGCGGCCGCTGGAGATTCTATTCACTTCTTCTAGTTCTCTACCACAAACATTAGGACGCAACTGCAACTAAAAATCTTAGCCCCCTGCATCGTCCCACATGGCCATATTCCGCTTTTATAACGCTAATAGTGGAGCGTAGAGAACCCCCATGTGCGGAAAGTTTGGACACGCCGAAAAAGTGGTTCAAAGCCACCACAAACGTCATCAGGATGATCATTAACCCGACGCATCATTACCAGAATAACCTCTTTGTTCCTTGGAACATATTCAGGGTCGTGTCGTCATTTTCGATGACTAGAAACGATGGGCTAACGTCATTCTTGGCTTTGTAGTGATTGGGCACCCCTTAGTTACATATTCAACTCTTTGTGAGCCACAAAGATTGCTGATGGACAGGTATGTGCGTGCATGTATGTAGTAAAGAATGTTTTCATCCGGCCGCCGTTTGATCACGCGTTAATTGAGTCTGGCCTCCTCAACGAAACTCCGCGGTGTCAGCGTATATTCACGGAGAATACGGATGAGCCCCCGTTTAGGGTAAGCCTCATTGATTGTCCGACTATGCTCCTTGAAGTATGGCATTCTAGAACGACCTTCATTGTGAATGGGAGGCGAAATAGGTCTTGTTCTATGCCATTCATTTCGCGACCAGAATGACCGTTTACTGACTTCTAATTTCCTTTTATCTCTCTTATGCCAGTGCGACACAAAATACTCGCGGACTTGCATTTTCTCAGCGATACAAAATTGAATTGATTGAGCTTGTGATCGGGGGGTCGGAGTGACCCCATTTGTTGGCTCGGGAAAAATACAGGTAAACATCCTCAGCCACTGTCATCTGTCTGAGTGCACCGAACTGAACATAATTCCAGTCAAATGTATAAACGACCATCTCCCCACGCGCAACCGCCGTTCCTTGGCTCGATGCTATCTGCCGGTGATTCTTCTGTCTTATCACTTTTCTGTCTAACAGGCTCTAACAGGCTGTAGTATATGCCGATTGTACCTGGATTAGAGGGGATAACTCCAGCTGTATCGCCTTATCCACCAACTCAAAAATTCTATATTTAGTGCGTGCCATAATTTGGGTATTGAGTGAACTGTCTTTATATAACCCATGCCTTTTAAGGCGGCCCCTCTCAGGAGTACCCCTGACCGAGTCAGGATTGTTTGCCCCCCCTAATCAGCGATTGATCTATTGGTAGGGTTCTCTTCGTCATTAACATTCCGCAGGTTACGTTTCACTCAGTCACATGGTGAAGTTTTGCTGTCCCCGTGGGTTATTGTATCGACCCAGTTTCCTTTTGCTCTAGGACGTATTTTAGATTCTCAGGTCTCGCCACCAATGGTTGTACTTGGATACTATGCCGTCGGGTCAATTGGAGTCCGGCCGGCGGCTTTCCCGAACTGATGAAGGCACAGTACTCAAAATACAAGAACGGTCAGGGACGGTTGTGACTTCGATTTGATGTCTGTCTCGGCATGGTCACTGACATTAGTTCCTGTGCACACACCTCGTCATTTTTTGTGAAGTTGTTGGATACGATTTGTCGCGCCTGACGGCTGCCTTCTCCACCGTTACGTACCTCACGGGTCAGTTATTTCCCCTACTAAAAATTCTCATGCCTGCCAGATACTTATGAGTATTTCAAGTCTCATCGACAAGTGGCTAGTCCATGGATTGACCTTCATAGCCGGATATAAGTGAATAGAATCACAACGGGGTTCGTTAAAGATACCTACATATCTATCCGAGTTGAGAAGACTCACCAACTGTTGCCAAACAGGTGTTTAATTAGTGTAGACATCTGATCTTGTTCTGGATGGCGAACACCATCACAACTTTCCGTAAGTAATATATTAATATGATCAAAACTTGACTATTTCGTAACCAGAATGACCGACTCGGAGATTTTCTTTGCCGTGGGTGGCAGATACCGCATTTGAGAGTTTCGTGGCCTTGTGCGGGTAACATAGGGTTTTGTACGCCTATATGTTCAGCAATGCTCACAATCGACACAGGAGGTGGAGAGATGTTGTCAGGACTCCGTTTCCTATTCAAGGACTCAGCCAATCTGCTGGGTGAATTCTCACGGTCCATTCACTGGATGACTTGTACAAGTATTGGTTGGGGCTATTTATGAGTTCGTCCGTTGTACGGAAGATCCTTGGAACCCACGGTCCGTTCGTCAATCTCCTTGTGAATTTGATCTAAATGATCTCATGTTTCCATGAGCTCGCGGAAAGCAGACCGTGAGGAGTCGCAGGGTCGCGCGTCACGCACACCTTACTTATTACAAGGATGTATAAATTCGTTCACGGCAGACGAGCGGTGTTTCTATTCGCAACAGGATACCACATCCTCCCAGACAACCTTTCACTATGTCTCCTGCCAACCTTAAAAATTGTATAGCTACCCACCCTCATCTTTGTATGTGTGTTTCTCAGTTTATCCTCTCATTGCTGTTGACGGGCATTATGGCTATCGACTAGACCTCCGGGATGCCCGCGACGCTCACATTGTGCTAGAAGCCGTGAGGCTCAACGTCCTTCCCATTATCAGGCGGCGTCTACACTTAAGCGAACGAGAAGAACTGAAGAGTGGACATGTATATGTTTGGGAAGAAGCTCCAGGGGTCCTACGGTGGACAGACGGCAGGAAATGGTGCGTTCAATGACACTTTCACAGACTGGATACACAACTTACAAATTTACTCAGGTCGCAGAGTAGAATGAAAGGCGACTATCTGTTCTACGAAGAGACAGACGAACCAACCCAGGAAGAACGAGATATGAAAGCTGCCCGAAGGTGCATTTGAGCGTAAAGATTCCCCTCATTTAAAACTGACTACCCCCATACCTGCAGGGCACAGCGTGCATATGATCCCTGTACCACCCTTCCACCACCAACGAGGAGGAAAGACAGGCCCTCGAAACAGAATGGCCTTACCAAACAGACATACTCCGCGACAATAAACCATCCTGGGTCAAGTGAAAGCCGGAAGTGGCATATCGTCGCATATTTTTCAGTACGCGCCAACGACTTTCTCGTTCACGTTCTTGCTTAACGTGTGCATTAATTTCCTCCCAAGGGCGTTGATAATGATTGCCTCCCCGTGGTTGAGAACTACGAGTATCTTCGAAACCTCCATGTACCCCACGGGATCTTTACTAATGGCAAGCAGAACTCACGTATTAATCGACAATTCCATTTCTCAGATGAGGGTGAAGCCCAAGAGGATCGAATTCATCCTAACTCTCTGCATTTACTTGACTATTCAAGTGGTTCAGCGTCGCCAACATCCTCCTATTCGCTTCCGTCACCCGATGTAAGGCAATATCACTCATTGCCTAGACTCACCCCAGGTCCTAATATAAGTGACATTGGACATCGACATCTACACCTTCCCCCAATCATCTCGCCTGTATCTGCTGGGAGCACATCTGTCTTACACTCGGACAATCACGGCGTGGTGAGAAATGTGGGTTATAAGCCGTTGACCTTGGAAGACCGCAGGGTCTTGGATAGCTTCCACATCGTCTTGTAGTGGGCGTATGACCGGGGGTACTGATGATTTCCAAAGGATCTCAGCATAATTATAATGTTATCGCCTGAATACCGTAGCCTTTATATACTGTATACTCCACGTAAATACCTTCCTCCCCTGTGATAAGTGCAGTAACTTCTAAGTAAAACCGGAAGCTATAGCGTTACAATGATAAAGTTCAGTCACTAAACCGATGACCGATGACAGAACCGTGAGGTAATATTGATTGAGGGTTGACTTGGAGAAGAACTGTTCAATTAATATTGACTATTGGGTTCAATCTTGTCCGTCATACAGAGCCATCAAAATTCGCACATTGCAACTGGCCAAAAATTTGCTACCTCTTGTTCTTTACCGTTGAGGGAAGAGGTAGCAACTAAATTTATCGTCGGACAAGCACATTACTGCTTTGAGAATTCCGTAAGGGGTCCCATCCACGATCAAAAAAAGGAAGGTTATACTGTGGCTCGGACCGTGATGTCTGGAAACATTTTCAAATACGGTATGGCGCCTTCAACGGAAACGGATTGGAACTATGAATTAACCGTTTGATCACTCTCCCTACCGAACGAGCTGTATACAACTTGGGAGCCTTCAAATCTCCCAAGCACGTTCTCATTCTCCTTCGGTCTATTGACATTTTCCGCCCGCTACATCAATCTTTTGAAGCGATGGAATTTCTCCATCCGTGAATATCTTGACCTTGTCCTGTGGAACGCCTTTAAAAGCGTTTGCAAACCTTTTGCCATTGTTGTTAGCACCTTTGATTTGACGAATCCATATACACATAATGAAGCCGCTACGATATTCTTTGTTCCTATACCTTTAAGGCATCAAGTGTTCAAAATGTTTTATGAGCGGAAAAAAAGAGAAAACTACGCACGCTTCTCCGTAAATTTCGGGATCCTCTTGGCCTGAATCCCCGATGGCCAAAAAGTGTTTCATTGGGTACATCTCGTGGATACGAGCAATCGTGGTCAGCTTATGTGACTTTATCCCGTTATTCATAACAATATCTATGACTTGCTCAGGCTGACTTAAAGTCAGGTTTTGAAGGAGGATAGGGCCTTTTGATTTGGGGTATGAATTGGTAATGAAGTCGTGAAGAAAAGGATAAAGCTGGAATGGGGAGCCGGACACGTAAAGGAACTGAGGGGAGTTGAGGGATACCGCGAGATATGCGTAAAGTTCTGGCATATCGGGTACAGGTATTGGAGTGTCCAAAAGGGTAGACCTAGCAAGCGCAACCTTGTCAAGGACATGGGAGATTTTGACGGTATCATCGATATCTGGGCGGGAAAAAAGTTGAGTAAAACGCGAAATGACTTTGGAAATCTCGTGCGCACCAGATATTACACCATATCCGGAATTCGGCGAAAAGAAAGCTGTTTCCCGCGACTTGGTGGTGTCTAAATTCTGCCTTGAAGCTAGTACTTTTGGGCGTAACTGTTTTACTCCACCGCAAACGCCAACAGAAACCCTCTGCCACACCATGCCAAGGTTCGGGGGCCTAGATGTCCCATGTAATTGTACTTGCTTGTTACATCCTATAACATCAATTGTGACGACTTTGCCAGATAGGCCCTTGGCTGAAAAGAGTCGTAATCGATCATTTACCCTCGCGAGGTTCGCTCCAATGCCGATACCTATAGACTTGAGTGCAGTTTCAACGCGAGGAAACATTGAGTAGTGGTTGATATCTCTGTGGTACACGAATGCTTGGAATGCAACAATAATGTCAACTTGATTGACAGGATCTGGGAAGGCGGGGGCATCGAATAGGAGAATGTCATCAACTGATTCTAGGAAGTGCGAGTGTCCGCGTTCTAAGGGGTAACCACTGACGGAAATGGCAATGAGCGAAATGAGAAGAGCGGAAACCAGCCGCATTGTTAGAAGGTGGGTGGTGTTGAATGATAATAAATATAGCGTCCGTATTCGGGATCATCTTGTTGATCAGTCTCAACCCCTGGTAGAGACGAGGTCGAAGTGATAATCAAAGGGGCCGGATTTGTTGATCATAGCAGTGTGAATCTGTTACGGCAGATTTCATGGGGTGCCGGACGCTGTGACCCAACTTGGACACCCCAATTGGATGCATATGATTGATAAAATGTTTACATTGAGTATATCTCCAACTATGTATTATTTTAGCTGTACTTAGCTAGTCGCGGTATGATTCGTATCCAGTGCCTTCACCTGGAACGAATAGTTTCCGCAGGGATACTATCTAGGCCGACGATACCACTGGACTTCTCATGACCAGGTATCGTGGATAGCAAAGCTTCGGTTGGAAATGTAATCCTTCTGGGCAAGTCTCCGCATTATAAATGTGACCAAGTAGCATTGATGTCATCAAATCCACCTCATTCTGTGCATAGCTTGCGTCTTCTCCGCCACTGCCTTCATCGACCTCACCTCGCACAAATACCACCGCCTGCCTCCTATGATTTGAAGCTGTTAGACAGTCGCACCACCATATCAAGAATGCCGAAAGAGAAATATATTGGGGGGGTATAGGTTCGCCATCCCAGTCATCATCTACGTCGTATCCTGAAGCGGAGATACAGGTGACAAAGGAGGTGAGCGCAAGAGGCGCACGTAGACCTGATTTTGATGCCTCCAAACCTCTTTGAAGATCAAGAAATAACCCATCTCCGTATTCAGGGAGGTCGACCCGCAGTTCTTCTAAAGCGCCACAAGCAGAGATGAAGGGGACCAATAGGGTGGAATCTACTTGTATGTTGGCCAGACAGAGATGTCGTATAGTCCCTCCTTGGAATGTACGAAGAAAATTGTTATTTGGCGTGCTAAAGTAATCAGAGTGCACGGAGAGATGGCGGAGAGCAGGGAAGTGGAGGGTATCCAGGTGTCCAATATCCCACCGACTTTGAGAATACGTTATCGTGAGTATGGCAAGGTACTCCATGGTAGTCGGCAGGGCTACGATGGACCCTGGAGCGTCATTAAATAGTTTGAAGAAACCCGACTTGAGGGAACGGCATTGATGGAGAATGGACAGGAAGGCATTGGCTCCCTGAAATTGTGATATTTCCAATTGAGTGAGACGACTCCAGGGAATCGCAAATTGGGAACCGTGCCATATCACTATTTTTGGAATGTCAAGCATAGCCGATTCTAGGCATGCAAAAGCGTCGGTTGGATAAGAAGAAGTAGTAAGCTGTGTAATCCAATTGGCTGTGATACGAAACACGCGTAGTCGATGGAAATATGGAACGATAGGATCAAGAAGTCCTGATTCATCCGGAACAGAGTAGTCTGGATTGGGGCAGTTGAGTGTGAACGCCAGGGGAAGATCTTTGGCATTTGAGAACCAGAAATCGGGTAACCTTTGTAATATAAAGCGCAGACGGTACGCGCGCTTCAGGTTAATCGAAAGCGAGCACCATAGGTGGGGGTTTCCCATGCATGCATTTCTCCAAAAGCGACAGACTTGGGTGAGGATAAGTAGTGTTGGTTTCGTAGGAGGCAGGATTTCTACGTCGGTGAAACTCCAAGCGATGTGCCCGAGGATCTCTGCCGGTAGATACTCATTTTTGATCAGTAATGACGGTGGTTTAGCTTTTGCTTGCCGTCGTCGTGCACGCGTCGTTTTGTCCATGGTGACGGAGAGCTTCAGTTGTGCAGTTACTATACGAGGCACAAGCAGTAAGGCGGATATATATTCTAATAGTTAGAAAGGGATGTACGTACTGTATATAAGTACTGAGAGGTTGGCCAAGCAACGGTCGCTAATTATGCTTGAGCGGTGCTGGTGGCAAGATGGTTCGAGTCAAGGAAGAAAATCAAGCACAGCCATATCAGTAGAAGATAGAAATAGTTTCCAGGGGTTTTTCAACCCGAGAAACCCGAAACTCAGAAACTTATGTCCAGACCATCATCTAACGATGCCCCATCAGAGTTATTATAATCTCTGACTGATTATTTGTTGGCATTTACCATCCCAGGTTTCTGGGAAACTCAGAAACTGTCCAAAACCATTGGAAACTCACGAAAATCCGGAATCTATTTTTGCAACTTACTGATATGCTAGTAGCCATGGTGCTTGTCTCTTACACACCAGGTTACCGTTTATTACTTTCTGGCAGTGTGCCCTCGAGCAACTATGCAGTTGATGTGTTCTGGATAAATCAAGTTCTTTCTCTTCGCACTTCTGGTCATAGTTTCTGTGTCTGGGGTCAACGGGTCTTGAATATGATAAGCCTGTCCTCTTTTTCATTGCTTTGATGGTGTCGTGGTCACGGTCCCCTAAATTGGCATGTATATTTGCATGTTCTTGTTGTACATGGCTGAAACTACTGTGCCCTATGTATACTCCTGCCTGGTTACAGTCATATACTTGCCGGTGCGTACCTTTCATCAATGTGTACCATCCATGTGAGAATTTGAAACACATTTACCCAAGGTTTATGCAAACTTGCTCAGATGATCTCTATATGACTACTAGGATGGCGTGCTGCCACTACCTGTGGAGCTTTTTCTTATTATTTGACTGCTGGACCTGTCGATGACCGTCGTGGATACAGTTTCAGTTTGAGTTGTCTGACTGTGACTGCTCAATTCCAGTTAGTGATTTGAAGTCTGGTTTTTTTGCTCCAAGGTGCCAAACCCAATCCTAGACCGGTCATTTTGAGGTCCAGAATCACCAAGCCCGGACCTGGACTGATGGTGACTGGTCACCATCAGTTATTTCCAGTCAAAAGACCGGTGATGACCGGTCATTTCCGTTGATGGTAATATTGGCTGATTTACCAAATACACCAAGTCACGCATGGTGCCATCGTCAACGCATGTATTGGGGCTACCAAATCAGTCACATAATTGTAGTCATCCAATAAGATCTGAGTGAGTTATACCCGAAATACAATTGGGTA
>JABCKU010008322.1:0-12126 GCA_018221655.1 Myochromella boudieri
ATATTCTTATTTGAGTACCTGGAACATACGATCACACGCAAGCGGAAAGCGCGTAGTGAATCTCCATACCAGTATACAAGACGATGAAAGTGCCCATTGGGGACTTCTTATTACTCACAGGGCCCATGACTCGGATCTCACTCCCACCCATGAGCACATCATCCAAAGTAGTGCTCCATAGCGCTTGGGGGTATACGACACACCCGTCTATACTATTGATCAGGTACTGGGGCATAGCAGGGAGGATCGTGGAGAAGGAACACTGATAATGGTATATAGTATCGAGGTCTGAAGGTCACAAGCCTGCAGCTTTCAGTGTTGGCAATTGACGTGAGGGGAGAGCCCACGAAAGGTGATGGATCAATAGATTAGCAGTTTGTACTCCATAGTTGGCATCGTGGGTGTACCACCTTGCAGGGTAAACATCTATAAAAAAAACAAGTGCCAGTGATGGGGATGGGGTGCCAATGACAGAGGTTGAGCCATTCTGTTTGCGCTATGGGAGGACATGTTATAACCAAGCGACACTTGAATTCTGTAGCTGAGATAAAAATAAGAGCACTAAGCGCTGTATGATGAAGCGAAATGTTGAAGACGACTTTGAGAGGAGCAGATGCCCAATCAAGACCCATAACCATAAAAACCGTAGGCAAGGTACTTATCTTAATCCAGATATAGCCCCAAGGTCAAGGCTGTTCCAATTCCCACCACATCACGGCGTGTGCCCCAAGAATCGAGCGCAAACGCAGGTTGACAATAGCTGTTGTTATTGAGGTGTCAGTGGTCTTGCAATGGTCACCAGCCACAGTCAAATCAGCTTGGCTAAATTCTACTTGTGTTAGGCCGTCGTCCCATTTTGCCAGTGCAAAACCAAAGCTGGGTATGGATCATGTCAGCTGTGGTATAGGCTGTCGTGCAGTGTCTGGGACACCCTATGTACCATATTTGGAAGGTGGGTTCCTATGTACCATATTTGGTACATAGAACCTATGTCCCAAATCGGGTGCTGAGAAATGATCCCCAAAGAGGAACTTTTCCACGGCCCACACCAGCTTGTCAAACCATCGCGTCTTGGCTCATATCTCAAGAATGAATACAACTTTTAATTCTAAGTAAAATTTAGTTAAATAGTACATACTTAGCCCTATACAAAACCGATTTTCAAGAATTATTTTGTCAGCATGGGTATGTATAGTAAAGTGTACAAAAAGTGTCAGATTTTGATCAACTTGATATCAGAACTTGGCTGGAATGGGTTGATGAAATTCTGTGTACCTCATGTATATTGTACCTTAAGATACATTTAAAATGGTGCAAAAAGGACATCAACAATCCATGGGCTGGTTGTTTAGAAATTGACCTCGAGAGGAAATATGTTTCGCTAAAAATAGCCTAACATTTTAGGCTATTTTTAGCGAAACACATCCTACAGTACCCTCGGTTTATAGAGAACTAGCCCATGGATCATTAATGTCATTTTTTCACCTTTTTGAACGTATCTTAGGGCATAATATACTTGATAGACAGAGAAATTCATAGAGCCATTCCAGCCAGGTTGTGATATCAAGTTAATCAAAACTATACACTTTTTAGCAATTGAGTAACATATACACTGGCATATGAGCGCGCGCAGTGCTCCAAAAAAACTCCAAAAAAAACAGGTCACTGGGTAAAGTATGGTAAATGTAATTGCAAGTATTTTTGTGGCCTCACATGAGTTTCAGATTTAGAGGTACTGTTTACAGACAAAATGACTGTTAAATTCAATGAAAATTCGAATCAAAACACAAGAAGTTAAGGATTGTTGCATCACCGGGCCCTATGGGCCCGGAACCCTTTTTTGATTCTTTAAATTTTTTTTACTTCTGTCCCAGACATGGCACCAGAGCCATGGTATAACCCTGGGCAGAGAAAGTTGGTGAGGTGAAGCTTTAGTCATGGGCCGATCCGGGCCGCCATCTGGTGATGGTCGATTCAGAGGTCACGCATCATGCAACACGTAAATATTACTATTATCATTGTCAGGCGTCTTTGATTTGGCAGTTACCACCGACTTCTTTGCTTTCAAGGTTCAAGGTGTCTAAAACTTTCTGCAAGCGCTATTTCATGCTTACAGGTGAGAAAGTTTGATGCCGTTACTTTGCTATCATAGTAGGTGAACATCAGGGCCTATATGCAGCTGTGCCCGATGGGCACGTTACTTGTATGCGGTGGGTCAGTAAGCTCTGGTGAGGGCAGGAAGTTGGTACTGTGCTAGTTGAAGGTGTGTAGGACCCACCCCTGCTCTTCTCAATATATGTATTTACTGAGATATCAATCATTTGAGGATGGCTGCCCTGTCGTGGTTGAACAATAGCTCAGATAAGCTCTACATGCAATAAGAAGGACTACAGCCTACCTTATCTGGGAGTGGATATTGGACAGTTGAGGTGTCATCTGATCTGCCTCGCGATAGTGAAAGATGCGAGATATGAAATGACATGGGTTCATCCATCATATTGGCTATGTCTTCACGTGCGTTAAGTCTACGGAAATGAGTATCAGTGACCGCTGAAAGTTGATTCTACTAGTAAGTTATATAACTCACGTAGCAAGGTAAGAATTGAAATACACTTGGTAGAGACCATTGAGTCACGACGTGTGAAAAAGGGATAGCTACTCACAATTCCCTATGAGCAAGTAGAATCCTAAATTCCGAAATGAGTAACATGCAAAGTCTTCCACTGACGATGGAAATGCACCTGTAAAGACAAAGTTGTTGGGCATGAGGGCATAAGTCATCGTGGCCACGACACCATCGATGCTGAATAAATCAACAAGAAGTGCGGACTTGATTCTATGGGCACATACACGACAATGAGGCCAGTGTTCACTGTGTACACCATTAAAGTGTTGATGACGGTGTTTGTCCTTTATACCACCAGGTCAGCATTCCTATTATCCTGTGATATATTGAACGCATGTAGCTACCTCCGGAACCCAGTCCTTGACCTCACGAGCAACCACATTAAAGCAAGGGTGACACTGAGATCACCCACAGTGCAAGTGGCAAAGGTTAGGTACAATACTTGCTATATAGACGGTAAATCTTCTCAGCGAGGTAGGCAACGATGAACTATACCTCTATCTCCTTTTTGTGAAGCTCCGTATATGTCAATATCTTGAATCTGTGTTGTTGGTGTCATCACAGAAATGAATGCCAATTAAAGATTGAAAACAAACGCTTTGGCGAACCATACTACACGTGTGACGTGTTATAAGCAAATTAGTTAGATGGTGAAAAGGAAACACTTTAGAGACGCACTAAGGCCAGTAACTATGATAATTGTACCAATAAGAAAAGTGTTTAACGTAGGTGCAAGAAAACATGCCGATGTATATTGTAGATACTGCCATCTAAATTCAAGTTGATACTCAGTAGATTATATGGAGCATTACGACATGGTAGTACTCACGAGCCAAGCAGTTACCAGGCGGTTCCCATTGCTCACTTTGTGAATTTACTGAGTACGGCACATAAATGTTGATGGTAGGTACCTACATCGATAAATTCGATGTGCAAACATCAACCGGACAATAAAATTGGAGATAGACTGGAGTGCAAGTTGAGTTTACCACTAACATGTTCCCTGGTTCAAAATTTAACCCACGTTGATTGCAATGTGAATCTTATAGTATGAGTGTTAAATGTGAGGTCAATAAGAATCGGATAAGCAGCTTACTTGTATAGACCTACAAGAATTTCAGCCTACATGAAAAGCAATGAAAAGCAAACACGTTACACGTGCATACACACCATACAACTAGCATAATAGCTTTTGGGTTGAGATAGTTCGTCACAAGATAGTGATACAGAATGTGGCCAGTCAGTGCGGCGTGAAGCGTATCAAGCATCCTTCAAGAAGGTTGGCAGGAATGGCAGAATCAGAATGACGGCCATTGGTAGATATGACGGACTGGCATACTACGCACCAAAGGAACGCGACCTAACGGTTCCAGAGAACGAAAACCTGTTAGTATAGAATCACTTGATCATCTTAAATATGAGAGCATTACCACTAGCTTAAGGAATAAACGATCTCTGGATGAACGCGCGCCAGTGAAGAAATTGAATGTCTGAACACAAGTCACGCCCCAGAGCCTAGAACATGTGCAAGAGATGGTGAGACGCCAGGCTATGATTAAGATCTGAAGAAAACACCTACGCCATCACTACGAGACCACCAATGAGTAGCGCCCCGAGCGTGTTATCGAAAGCCGGGGGCATGGTCGACATTTGCGCGACAGGGTCAACCTGGGACTGCGGAGGGAGAGACATTATTGTCGGGTTCTTGGAGAGCTTCGTTCTATTGGGAGTAAAATGGTGGCATTAATAGCTCTCTTGTGTCGAGGAACAATCTCCACATGCCCTTGCCTGATTAGAAGTTTAGAACCTGTTGGTGGGTGGCTGGGGATCGACGTTGACTTAAAGATATTAGCAAAGTTCTGGTCTCATCTGTTGATCATGAGAGTAATCTTTATAAGCCGCGCGATGTATTAGTTTTGCAATGGCAATAACAGCTAGTTTTCGTACCAATCCAATCTCCACCCAAATGAGGGCGTGCATCTTGGGACGTAAATACAATATGTAGAGGCAGCACGGAAACAATCGCACCAAATTTCTTCGACATGCCTTACCCTAGCCGCTCTTGCCCCGCCCATCAAAAATTGAGGAACTACATCGGCCATGTGAAGTTTCGAAGTTGAAGCATCGAGAGACATGCATGATGCCAAGCTCATCATTAACGAACATGATAACCAATCAATACAACAGTTTGGAGATATAGTGTCTGATGTCTATGTGAAATACATATAATCAGCACTGGCATGTGTAGAATTGACAAAACAGATGTTTATTTTCGACAACATGTCAGAGGTTGAAACGACGGAACCGTAGTCCATTATACATAGACAACTTGGAGATCCGATTCAGCAAAGAAACCTCTGATGTTCTCTCTGTGAACTCAGTGGCAAGCAGGGCCATCTTTTCGATAAGTGAAACGGAGCTGATCAGCAACTTGGCACGGAGAGATGTGAAACTAGCACACATTTAAGTTGCATGATCCAAGGAATACCATATCTCACCTTATGCGGAGGCCAAACCTAGCAGACGCTCAGCTATACACAGTTAAAACTCTTTAAAACTTGGTGCACACAGCACGATGTTCCACAGTATGATGCTCCCAAGCCGCTGCATGGGTGTCCAGTACTGAGTAGCTCCCTTAGGCATGTCGTAACCGGGTGGCGCTCAAATTCAGTGCGTGGTCCAACTGAGATAAAAATAAGAGCACTGGGCATTGTATGATGAAGGCAGATGTCGAAGAGACTTTGAGAGGAGCAGATGTCCAATCAGGACTCATAATCATAAAAACTGTAGGCAAGGTACTAACCTTGATCCAGGTATAGCCCCAAAGGTCGTACAATGCCAGCCACATCGCAGGGCGTGCCCCAAGAATCGAGTGCAAACGCAGGTTGACAATGGCTGTTGCCCATTATTGAGTGTCAGTGGTCTTGCAATCGTCACCGACCATAGTCAAATCGGCCTGGATAAATTCCAGATGCGTTAGGCTGTCGTCCCAGTGCAAAACTGGAGCTGGGTATGGATCATGTCAGCTGCGGGTATGACCCAGGACAAAGAAAGTTGGAGAGGTGAACGAAGCTGTTGGCCCGAGCCGAGCCGGGCCGCCACCATCACATGGTTTGATTCACAGAGGTCACGCGTCATGCAACACATTGAGACGCCTTTGGCAGTTCCCACTAGCTTCTTTGCTTTCAAGGTGCCTAAAGATTTTTGCAAGGACTATTCTCATACTTGCAGGTGAGAAAATTTTGATGTCGTTACTTTGCTATCACTAGACCTGATGCTGAATGCAGCAAGCACCCCCCCTCCATCAGACCGCCATCGTCTCCGTTGGCAGATCTGGCAAGTTGCTTGTTGATTCTTTTAAGCTTTTTCGTCAGTAATCTATTACAAGATGCCTTACAGTTGCGACAACATCGAGTCCCTGGGTCGGTAGTGCCCTCTGCCAAAGCAGCACCACGAGTAGACACCGACATACCTGCGCAGTGTTTTGTCTACAAGTAGTATTACCCTTGACGAAGCGCAATGCCATCTAGTGGGAACGCCACCGTAATCGACCCATCCCGATGCCAAACTCCGTGCCTTACTGTTGGGCCTCCTCAACCCGATCCGGCCTAATGTTGCACCAAGATTCGGCGACCGCCACTTACCAGTGCTCGAGTCAACTCTAGGTAAATCTTTGGAGTTTTGTGGGGTTGGGTATAATAGTAGTCACAAGGTTTTAGTAGTATAAGGTAGGCAGTGGTTATCCTACAGGTCCGTCATCGTTATCCATGGATTCGAACATTGATATACAAGCTTTAACAGGGCATCTTAGGCTGGTGCGACTTACACCACACGCTACGCTCCCAAATGACATCTTAATTTGGGGATTTTATACTTTGATGTAGGACTCTATCGAGCATGCGCGCAGATGGCGGGTACCTTCGATCGGATAAGCTCTTTGCTGATCGAGATTTTGCCTAAGTATCCCCCCACGACACATCGTATATTCAATGATTTAGAAACTAATACTATGTCACGAAGCAAATCTGTAAAAGTCGTCTCTATTTAACTTCCGGCTACGTCTCAAGGTCTTCCACGTCCTTATTGAGGTAAAAGTTGTATACAACGGGGTCTAACGTGGTATGTCATAGCGTTAACATGAAAGATGCACCTGGTATCATATTGTTCCGATCAACAGAGCTAATCAGACTGTCGAATTCTCCTTTATAATAAGCCCAAGTACTAGTGTGTGCCATAGCTTTATCTATATTGCCCAACACCTGAAGTAATGACGCCCGAAGAACGAGCTTCCCTTCAAGCGCTTGGAGAAGCCCTCTTACACAACTTTGGAAACACAACTGGCACAACACTCGCCTGCGGTAAGAAAATGTTGTCAGAGTAATCCCTTTTCATCACATCTGAACTGCCCTCCCAGGATCCATAATCTTCCTCGTTCTCGTTATACTCTCTGCAGAATGGGTAACGTAGGATCACACTTCCTTCTATCAAGCCTGGCGATGATATAAACAATCTCTCCAGAAAAACACAGGCGTCCGGCTTGCAATTACGCGGCAGAGCACTATCCGTGGCGTCGATATTCAGCCTCCTGGCTGCCAGCTTGGTATGGGCCGTGGAGCTGACCTACCTAGTGAACATGCTCAAGGGTGCACTAGTGGACAATATAGACCTCTCACTCTCCGTAAAACGCACCTTGGTAAATCATCGAAACTACCCGCTAAGCATAGGAGTAGAGTATATTGGGAATACCTTAGTAGGTTTAATTCAACTCCACCTGCTCATCGGACTGCTTAGTTTTGTGTACTCCCGCGCGTACTAGCCGATTATAAGTGATTCAATTGTAATATGGCGAGCATGGGTGCTGTTCCCTCAACATCAATGGTGGGTTAGGCTCAGCTTGATTTTAGGTTTGGCGACCTTGGGTGAGCACTATTTGACACCTATGACTCTTCGGATGCTAATTTCATTCAATCATGTTCAGCGGTGGGGTTTGCCCAGCTGGGCTACAAATCGAGCATGAGCGTGGATGACTATCTTGCCTTCACAAATGGTGCGCGGCCGCTGAACGGTGTATCCAACAGTCTTGGGAGTGCCTTCCTCGCACTATCGCTCGCGACAAATGCTATTGCTACGTTGTCTATTGCCAAAGGTGTGTGGTAAGTATATACTCAACTTATGCACCTGGCTTCCCTCTTATCCCTTACTCAGGGTACACCGAACCTATCTGCATCGTGAACTTGATAAGAGTCAACGTCGTCATTTCAGGGTTCACCGACTCTTGTTTTTACTTGTAGAATCCGGGCTTGCTTACTGTGGGCTACAGGTCCGTTTTCAGCATTAAATCTCCATGTTCAAAAAGCTCACACACCTGACTCAAGACGGTAGGGTTGATCTTTGACTGTTTTATACATCAGGATCGAGTACCCTCTGTGCCGCGCGCTGTAGGTGGGGTCTTTTGGACTGTGTATCCCATGTTTTCGGTATGTGCTCCCAGCAAGTGTCGTGGTTTTGCTGGACAATTCGTGTTTTCAGGCAGTGTATCCAACTCTGGTGATATTTTTGGTGAAGCAGCGTAGTCGCATTGAATTGGAAATCCAGAGCCTCTCGCATATTCCTGGCCTTACCAATTTAGAAGCGCCGCAACTCCCCAATGACTCCCAAACACCCAGGCCAGTCGACGTGGAAACGCCACAACCATCTGATAAACACGGTCTTGCCGAATGAAAGACGTCACATCCCTTCGATGGCATGGTTTGACGAATATGGAGAGGCATGTTGTCCCCATGCACATACGGACACAATTCTGTCCAGACGTTACAGTAGAGGACTAAACAGCTAACTTTATTGAGAGGCGGATCCACTAACGCATGATGGAATGTTACAATGTATCGTAGAACAGCAGTGGCGATGAGACCAGCTCCGTCCACTTCTCTTTATTAAAAATGCCCAATATTATTAAACTCCCAAATCGCTGACACCAATTTCTGATTGCCAGTAACCGTGACCTGAGTTGATGAAAGCCAGATGGTGAGTGATCGTCAAGAAGCTCGACCATCCTCCTTGAAACTCAACGAAACAAACAAGTCAGTTGAATCGACCGATGGATATGCAAGGTTTTATTAGAAGCCCGTCACGGAGATGTATCACGCATAGAGTGTTCTTTTGGCTTCCTATAAATCATTACTTGAGCATTACCTAGCAAAACGAGGAACGTAATACCTCATGGGATCCAATGGACATGTTTAACAAGCGCCCGTAATGCCGTCTTATCCTCCCAACAAAGTTCAGAGGAATCATACAACTCTAAGGTTTTGAGCTCGTGGTGTCCAGCAACTTGCCTTGCCATTAAACAATGCCTTAATTGTTCATAAATCCTTCCTAACGCATGAGTATAGCAGGCGTAAAATGATAGACACTGTAGGGCCTCAAATTTCATATCAGCACCACTGTTGTTGGAGGTTGGAATTGCGGGATGGTCGGCGATATTGGTCGGCGAGGACGTGCCACCTGACAAAGCACAGAGGAATTCTCCAAGTGAATGATAACTGATACGGATCGTCTGCAACTCAGGAAGGTCTCCAAATAATCCGAGCCAATCTACGGGTTCCAGGCAAAGTCCTATGCGTAGCAACTTCAAACAGTGCAATGAAAGTAGTCCTGGAATGTTCTTTGCCATCTCCATGTTATCCCAGACGTCGCTTGGCTCGTCGTTGGAAGTGACGTGAACTCGATAAGGATGGTTATCGTCTTGGTCCGAGAACATGAAGTTACGCTCGTCCACGAAGAGTGAGATTATTGGGTTATTCAGTGGTTGGTAAAGGCGCTTTATCGCTGCCCAAAAAGCGGGGGGAGAGATATCAGCTTTGTACGGTCCAAGTAATATAGACATTACAACGGTAGTTGTCCCTGGGTAAACGATGTGTTCCAAGAAGAAATTACAGCGGGGAAGAGTTGAGCGGAAGTTAAGTGATCTGAGCAGTGGAAGGTTCGCAATAGGTGAAGGTGGCAGGTCACTCCCGTCGGGGAGAGCAAAGAACGATGACTGAAGAGTGAGTTTCTCGAGATGGGTCATATGCGAAAGTGAAGCAAAAAATAGGTGGGCTGGCGGTTGAAACTTGAAGTTCTGATTGCCTTCAAATGAGAGAGATCTTAGGTTGGATAATGAAGTCATTGATTTCCAGTTTAGGCCGCAGTTTATCAATGTGAGGTGGTTTAATTGTGGGCAGTCCCTGAATATATCACCTGGGAGCATTTCCCAGGTGCTCCACGAAAAGGCAATGCTGCATGTTTCCAATAGTGGCGCGGGGAATGAGAGTGTTTTGAGTAACGCCAGAAACCCAGGACTTGCCTCAGCATCATGACAGCTGAGCACAAGCTCTCTGATACGATAGAGCTGTGCAACGGCAGCCGCCACAAATTCCCACAACTTCTCAGGTGGGACCTTGCTGTGGCCAGCCACAACTGTTAAGGGAGCAGTTTGAGAACGAGTCAGCATCTCCGTAGACCAACGTAGGCTTGGTGGCTGGCAATAGGCATCGATATTGGTCCAGAGGATGGGGTGAGCCAAAGCCACTTGCCGCCAGTACGAGCATACGTGAGACACACTGGAAATCCAGCCTATTGACCATGAGCCTGGATAATACTCACGGTATGGAGCCACGATGCCTCCTTGTACAAATTCGAACACGAGGGAAAGAAGTTCAGGAGGGAGGCGAGATATGAGGCTGAGCTCGTTGTACCGCCGGCTCCAAGAAAGTATGGTCGCATGATCAGAAACATCGATCGCTTCTTGCAGACGCGCCAAGGCAGCTGCTTGGTTGTAACTTGCGTCATGGGCAGTGGTTTCGCTTGAGAAGATGCTTGCAAGGAGTTTCTGGTTTGCGGGAAAGCGGCAGTAAACCATGGCCAGTGTTTGGCTCTGGGAGCCGAGCTTTAATCTTCACATTTTCAACGGTGCCCGAGGCAGTGGAAGAGCCCAATTGCTGTCCTAACTATGACCGGGGTCCCTGGGAAGATTGGGGGCAAACCCCACTAAGCTCCAATGGAGCCCGAGCAAAAGCTTTATAACAAAATCTGTGTCGCTAAACTCAGTGACATTGCAACCAACGTCAAATAACCAATGACACCCGACGAACGTACCTGGCTTCAACATCTTGGGATTGTCCTGAGTATGAACTTCATACTGACAGTAATAATACTTCTTTCTTTTGGTGCGGCAATTGAGTATATATAATATGACGAATCTAACGGTGCCTTCGCAGGAATCGCTGGCGGGCTTCTCATAATCGGCATGTTTGTCGTTATGTAAGCCATACACGGAATATTCCTTAACATCCACTGAACTTCACCATAGAAAGCGTGGACTCGATACGCAGGCGAGGAAAGTAATGTTGGTAGCGGTACTGGCCACTTTCGTACTTCTTTGTATTACTATGGCCACCCAAGTGATATCGTACGCACAAGAAATCGAGCAAGCCTTAATTCGCCGGAGTTCAGCACAGGTGGTGGATAATGCAATAATACATCTTGATATTGTGGAAGAATGGGCACAACAGATACAGGTATTGGTGGGAATTATAGCCTGTGGTATATATTAGGCCTAACAAAAGGTTACAGCTAATTGTCAATGACTGCATGATAGTCTGGCCGGCTTGGGTCTTGTATCCTAATCGGCGGTGGGTAATGCTTGTGCCATGTTTTCTACTTGTGAGTACCATAGGTACGCCATTATTCTGTTGAAGTGGCTAGGTTTCTTCTTATACAGACCATGCAGGAATGTCGGCAACATTATTAATAGTCCGAAGTAGCCATGCAACTGAACCATCAACGACTTTTTGGAACGCTTTGAGCCATGCCACATCGGCTTCGTCATCAGCCACAAATCTAGTTGCCACCCTCATGATCCTTTATAGTCTCAGGTATGCTACGTTGTTCTATCCTCCTCCCCCTATTATGAAGTTATCCAGATTACAACGCTGGTCGTACAGAAAGCAAGGTCAAAGGAGTCCCCTGACTTCTGGCTAGCGAATCTTGTTTGTTCTCGTGGTGTCTGGCTTCACGTTCTTTACTATTCAGGTTTGTAGCACTTCCTTCCATACGATTGAGAGTTCAAGGTAATTATTACAGTTCATAAATGTGGTCCTGCAATTTGTGCGAGGGAGCGTGGCCAGTGTTTCTATCATTATTTTGACGTTCAATCACTGCTTTTATTCCTCATTGGTATGTGAAATCCCATATTAAACATGACATTGAACTCCTCTAATTGGACCAAAGTCAATGTTCTTCATTACAGTATATCTTGTCGTGGCCGTGACCTCCAAGAGTCGAATGGTACAAACCTTCAGTCTCCCCGACGACCTACAAGTAAACCAGACAGCCGACGACATCGAACGTGTCATACCAGATGGGTATGGTTCCCCGGAAGAACCGTTACCAGATAATTCAGTTACCGCAGCTTCGATAAAACCCCTGAACGGAAGAATTGGCCTGGAGGACATTGCAGT
>JABCKU010008323.1:0-22069 GCA_018221655.1 Myochromella boudieri
CTAGTTCCTGAAGATTTGGAGTGTGTGCGATGATGGTTTGCAGAGCGGCCTCGCTGGTGCTGTCAAAGTCTTTTGATGTGGAGGCAAAGACGAGAGATCGCACATGAGCCCCAAGTGAATGGTCCCCTTTAATGTCGCGCGCCATCTTTTCGAGCTGTAATCTTGAAGAGATTATTGTGTATCTGTATAATTCTTGCAGAGCGAGTTTCTGTTGACCCATGATTACTTCCATTAACATGTACAAAAAACGGCGATTGTGAACAGGTGACATACACGGAAGAGTCTTGAGACTAAAGCGATATTTGCAGGCACAGCTTTGGTAGATCGTTCAACAAGACCTAGGCGATGCGCAAAGCTTCCGGCGGAATAGAGTTTGTTTCCAGGTTTGTTGATGGTGTGATAGATAATGCAGGTGAAAATGTCTTGTTTAGCTGCATCCAACGCCAATGAAAGTGTGACTAGAGGCGGAATCAAAGTAAGTGTGGGGGCCGTTGGGTTAGTGGCCGTAGTACTCGATATTTTGAGGTTACTGGTGACTATATGAAACTTATATCAATTCATAAAGAGTAACAAAACTCACTTGTGTTTCTCGTAAGGACTTTCGTACAACACGGGCACCCTTACTTTATCGTCCGCTAACCGTCCCTCCAGGTAGGGTTTGCTTACCGTCACAATACGAATGCGTTCTAGAGATTTGTTCCGAGATAAATGCAGTAGTGTCCTCGGATCATGTGGGCGACCGATTAAGACCAAAGTCTTGAGACACGGGATGCCTCCTACCGCTTCTGCGATCTCGGCGTATCTAATATGCAAATTGTCCAAAACTTTCCTGGACATGCGGAGTGTCTCCTGATATCAGCCTGTAAGACAGGAGAGAATCCAATAGAGTTTGATACCAGACGCACTAGGTGTGTCCATTTCTTCAGGCAAGTAGCTAGTGTCGCAAGAAGCTGGCGGGTAGCCGCGTTGATCCTCTTCTGTGATTCACCCGAATCAAATAATATCAAGGTCCTCGGATTCATTGTGGGGAGACCCCGGCACAGTCCAGAAACAACATCTGAAGACCAGAGACGAATGGCCAACCATAGGTCTGTGATGTGTGGGGCCCGTGAGATGACGGTATACATAGACGGGCCTAGGCCACCCTCAACACGTAATTTGCGAATGAAAGTACCCAGTAACTCGTTGCCTTTAAGCGCATATTCCAAGGCCCGAGCTTGCGCTTTCGAGCGTAAAATAACGACGTTGTAGAGTAATGGGGTAGAGACGCGAAGCCAGCTCTTGCAAATGACCAAAACAGCAGAAGTTGACTCTGAGTGTGTGAAAAACGGGGAAGTGTATGAGGTATCACGGAATTTTTCATCGGGCACTCTGAGAACAGGTGCAAGTATTTCCTTCAGTATTTCATCTGGGAGATGGGGTAACATACTACAGCCCTGGTGAAGGAGTAACGCGACAGTCAAATTGGTAAACAAAGCCAGTTCGGCTTCTTCCGCCAACCTTCCACTACCAGATATCTTACACTCTTTATGTACTATCAAAACCTAAACGAAACCTATCGAAACTTGTCGTACAAATATATTCATGTGAAAGGCCCTTCTAAATGTATAGTAGCGCCCACCGTCAACTAGTCTTGGCTTTCCGCGCAAAGTAGCGGTGGTAGTATTGGTCTCCGCCCATTTTTTACATCCATTCTCAATGCCTCCGCCAACTCCCTGCTCCTATCCCAGTCCATGCCCCCATCATCATCATCCACCGTCCTAAACGAAAGGATCGTAGTTTCATCTGCATAGGCCGACTTCAACGCTTCCACATCCACTATAAATGGGTTCCCGTCGCGCTCTAGCTCAGCTAGGGAGGGTGGGTTAGTCATTCCAACCAATCTTGCCACGAGCCTAGTGTGTTTGACAGTATACGAGGAAGCAACGAGATCCGGGCGGGCTTTTGCAAGACGTTCAGCAATGCGGAGCCGGTGAGTATGTATATGTTTTCTTCGCTCTCGAGAAGTGGATGCCTGGATGGGGGACTGTGGGGAGAGGGAGGTTCGAACATGATGCGAAAGGGTAGTTGGTCGTGTGGAAGGATTCGCAGAAATTTTCTTGATAGAGTGCGGATTAACCAACATGTCTCCGTTTTCGCTTTCGCCATAAGGGTCTGTGGTTAAGTGGACATGGTTATCCTTAGCCACGGGTTTCTCGGTTGCGCTCAACCTAGGTGACGGTCGTTGGGTTAAGTTGTTCACCTCAACCAGCGGGGAAGAGTTCAACGTGAAGCAGGGTGGTGAAGGAGGAATTCGAACTCGACTGGTAGAGGCGGCGGTTGGGGTACGAGGGGCGCGGTGGAAGGTAGTTACTGTATCTCGAACTGACAGACATTCCACTCCATCTTTGAAGGAATCTAGAGCTAGATATGAAACAGGACCTCTGGTATCTTTGCGGATCGAGCTGCCGCTGCCTGCCTTGAACAACTCGGGGGATCTTACAGGGGACGATGAGAGATAGATCGGTGAAGCCAAGCTGTGCCCTTTCGTCTCATATGTAGTACGCTTTGCAGGTCGAGGTGTAGATGCCCGAGATGTAGGATCATCATCGTTGGTCTTCCTCTTCCGGCACTGGCTGCTAGGCCGTGTGAGTGGTGCTTTCGATGCGCCATTTGCATTTTGCTGCCTCAGCCGTACGGGGGAGGATACTGGCGTCAGACGGGACATCCAAGGAACTGAGGGTGGACTTGGCTGTTGCTGCGGCTTCCTTGCGTCAACAGACATATGCGCCAGTAACTCTCTCTCACCATCGCCGCTCTCACTCTGCGTTTGTATTGGCGACGAGGAGACCCACCACTCATGCTCCCTACTCTCCTCAATTCCAGCAAGACTTGCAAATAGCTGGTGTGCAGTCCTGCCTCTCTCATCATCGCTCCACCCGTTGTTGGATTCATCCTCACTATCGACCATCCGTTCCTTGCCTTTCCTCAAGCCACTCTTTTCGGGAGATGCCGGGATACTGACAACCCTTCGTTTCGGGAGACCAAAGGCGCGTGCCATATGTTCATTCTCGGTCTCGTTTAGGAACCCAGCCAAGAGGTCGAGCTTCTTCCTTAGGTGAGAGTTTTCTGCCCATCGCTCGACGACTTCCTCTACTCCTTCCCCGACTAAATTTTTGATGGCTACGTCTTCATCCGATGTATCCTCCTTGATGAGGTCAAGGTTGATGTCGTACTGAGCATTGGGGATATCGTCCGCAGTGTTGGGGCTGTCAGAGTGGAGATAGTCAGCGAACATTCGATCTATGGCTGCCCAGTCGAAGCCTCGTAGTCGGGGATCAAGTGTGTTTGGGATGACACGTTGAGGGCGGAAGAGAGATACAAACTCGCGGAGCTCGACTAGAGGTGAGTGGCGAGACAGAGGGACGAGCTGAAAAAGATATCAAGTCAGATCTTTCCCGAACCATAAGCACACATTTCTGACTAGATGATCAATCTCCTCTCCCCTATGCAGCCGATTCTTTGTATCCTTCAGATAGAGTTCCCAACTCTGGCTACCCATATTGATTGGGTTGATGTACACGACACGCTTTCCAAGGTGGCTGATTGAATTGTACTGCGATTGGTCTGGGTCGTCATCAACGGCAACGTACTCGCATCTGTGAAACCTTTCGCAAGCATGAAACCGCGTGGCTGCCGGATCTTGGGTCATGATAGACTGTAGAAATGGATCGGATGTATGGTGGTACACGGTGAACTTGTACCTGTCGACATGAATCTAAGAGGATATGTTGAGTCATTTGTATGTTGTATCATATACCCAAGGACAAACTTGGGAGCTGAATTCGCGCGAAATAGCCTTGAGAATGTCTTCATACCCCCAGGTCCAAGCGTTTATGAAGAAGTAGACCGACTCGGGGAACAATTTCATGAGCTCGACCAGACCAGAAGTTGCCCGTTCCTAGATGCTAACGTCAGAGAAAGCAAAAAATGCAGGCACTAGTACGGCTTCACCTTCGTAGGAACAGACAACATCGACAGGACGCTCGCAGTATCGAGATAGATTGCCTTCAATGTCCGCGTAATGCTGAACTTGCTTCCACCAGATGTTTGGGGGGCAAGGTACTGTTGCAGAAAAGGATTCCGCGCCACAGATTCCAAAAACCAAGGCTCGGCTCTGAAATCACCCGTGTGTAGAACTGCACCCTTGGAACCTTCGATGAGGAACCTGGGCGGGAATTTAACCTGGAACGAAAAAATAACGGATTCTAGTCACTCACATGACTGCTCCCGGACAGTGGTTTGCATCGAGCAGAGTGATAGTGACATATTCTCCATTGTAGAGTTCGTATTTTGTGGGTGTATGAAGTGGTAACGTTTCCTGAATTGTTCAGCTTTTATGTTCTGATGGTGTGGTGGACGTGACGCACGAGGAGATCACGGCTTCCTGAATTGACGAAACCACCAGGCCCGCGCAGCGGGTCTATCTTCAAGTGAGAGTATGTCCTGGTTTTCTGCGCCCTATATTCCAACCTATGAAGCTCTCGTTCCGCGTACACCTCGTGCCGTAATAACATCTCCTTAGAATCCTTAGAACAAACAACTTTGTATCCAAACGATTTAGCTGACAGTCCAACAATGTGGTCTGAATGTGTATGTGTCAGGAGGTGCAAAGCTGGCGCATTGTCTCCTGTGTTTGAAGTAAAATTATCGACCCGAATGCGATATGGCAGAACAAATGAGTTGAAAGGAGTTCCAGGCGGCATAATGGGTGCGAAGTAAATTAGTTGACTTTAATATGAGAGACTAGCAGTTTACAGTCAGGAACAGTCATGGCCAGATGTGAATGGGTGTGATCACAGGAGCGAAAGACAACAGAGGAGTCACCGCGACAATAGTAACAGGTCACATGATGTTACCCACGCGACCACGCCAGGACGCGTCAACTTTGCGGCGTCATTTTAGTCACGTTTTATCTCGTTCTACAACAGAGGACCTAGGTAAGAGTCCTTCAGACGTTCATGAAACTACTAGCTCGAGCATCTTTGTCTACGGACAGGTTTCCCACCGATATGGATATAGTAGCTTTGCTGGAAGGAGAAGTGGAATGGTCAGAGTTCAAGTTCCGGCGCCAATCGTAATGAACTAGGATGATGATAAAAGAGGGGAGGATACCCTGGAGGATGGAACCCTGTGAACTGGCAAACTTTATAAATGAGCTTAATCACTGACAATTAGCGGCATTTCCAAGTCGAGTAGCAGCGGCAGAGCGATATTATTTGTACAACTGAGGATAAGACTGAGAAGCTGTGGACAGTAACGTTAGAATGACCTTTTTTTTTCTTCTTAGCCTGCATAAATTACCTGGATCAAAGTGTACAATACGCCCGACACGATGAAAAGTGTCGAGGTATTCCGCAAACGCCTAGAGGCTAAAGTTGTATTGACCAATTTCTTGTGAATGTGCCTGAAAGTAAGAGTGAGCCAGGTATTGATCAATCATCAAGTGTATCGGTCTTCGTACCACAGCCGTCCAGCAATTAGGGCTGTACAACAAGCCGTGTTTGCGGCAACGAGTGCGATGCGAGCACCATCAATGTACCGATTGCTATCAGCTAATAACCGCAGCGAAAGACCTATAAGATACATCGTATTTAGTAAACATCGAGAGGGATGGACTTCAAGAGGACGAGCCTATGCCTGCCAACATCAAAGCAGTTGGGAAAAGGATAATCCACCTATTACGCCCCCATACAATCCAAAGCCTACGAGATTTATTTGTGAGCAGTAATTTGTGCATTGCTGATAAACGTTTCCGACCTCCATATGAGGATGAGTTCTCCTGTGACAAACTGTGAAGTCAAAATCAATAGATGCTCACTATTTTCGAATTCTAAGAATGTACTTACCTGGAGCATGAATAGGAATATCTGTCCTTGTACGTTTGCTCTGGGAATGGTTTCAACAGACAGCTCATGGATGACCAGTCCCAAATGAGCGGCTGAGATCAGGAACATGAAAATTGAACTGCCAAAGAGGAGCCGATGCATAGGTGGCATGAAGGTGAATTTTAAACTTCATAAGTATATTTCATTAAAAGGTGCGTTCAAAAACAACCGTTTTCCACCTACATAAGAAGAATGGTAATGATAACCGCCATAATGAAGTATGAACCTATCAGGAAGTCAGAATCATTCAGTCAATAGCAATCCTGCAGAACGAGACTAACCAACGAAAAGCGATTCGGCCATTACAGCAGCCAGCTGCAGAGACTTACTCGCAAGAAAAGGCGCAGAGACGGCCATGTTTGAAAGAAAAATGTATCCTGCTAGCAGATCATCCCAATCGAATGATGAGAAGGCAACTATATAAACCTCTATGAACCCGTCATCTTTGTATCAAGGCACACAATATCCTGTGCCCCCTTGATGTTGCTTGTGGAATGATATTCAGTTGACAGATTATCCTCAGAGTCAGATGGCGCTATCAAGAAGTATTGATGCTTCCATGATGCTCCACAAAGGAGTTGTTTGTTATACTGACGGGGTCCTCAATTGAGAATATGGGCAACTCTTAAGACACCAGATAAGTTTCTGTCAACGAACGTTCGCAAACTCGAGAAGTTTATAATTTGAGCATTTGTGTTGACTACCTTTGACCCTCTAGAATGCGTGAGCCATAAATTTGTCTTGGGTGCACATTGTCAACATGTTTCCACTACTTCAATCTTGTTCTCCAATGCCTTCCTTCTTTGTCGGTGAGCTTTATATCCCGCTGTGCCAGCTTATCAGACCATTTGACCCAAAATGCTCTTGGTCCTCGCCTCAAGTCGTGTCTAAGTGAAATCAAACTCAATCATTGGAACAATATACCTGGGGTAAACGACTGACTCTGTGCCAATAGTCGGCCATTGACATACAAAAACCTGAAGTTCGCGGAGTGCTGGATACAATTCTCGAAACCGCACCTCAAAAAGGTGTTGGAATCGGTCATTGTAAGAGGGCTTGAACTCGTTGAGATACCTTGAGGAGAAGGAGTCAGATATCGCTCATTACTATTGTAAGCGCGCCCGCCATACTCACGGTTCATGACTTAAAATCATCTTTACGAGACTTGCATGTGGCCGAAATTCCGGTGAGTGTGTCTATAGCATAATCTGTCAATGGGAGCGAGATAAGTAACAAGATTGGGACCATCAAGACTCACATCAAGAATCTGCAAGACGGACAACGCTGGGCAGATGTCAAAGTAATACTGAGGGTGAGCCGTTGTCAAGCTCTCCAATTTTTTGCCATGGGTTAGAAAGAAGTCGTAAGAGCCTAGTAGAATTTCCTTCTGAGCCGAGGGTGTTTCGAATGTTGTTACATGCCTTATTGCAGGGAGTCTGAATTGCGGAGGAAGTTTTGTTATACATCTACACTGGCGGAGACTCAGCTGAACTTACTCTAAGCATCGAAGGAAATCCATGAAAGAGTTTTCTTTGACGTTGTATGTGAGATCCACGAGTTTGGATAACGAGCCAGCAGGTACATCGGATTGTTCAAACGCCACTGGAATGAAGAACCATTCCAAAGACCGAATAGCAGTGAACTTGCACAGATGTTGAGAGGAACATGCAAAGATCTGAAAAGTTAACCCAGCCAATGTAGAAAGGGTGGCACCTGCCATGTCTCCGAGAATTGCCAGGCCTACGATATCTATCTCTGGCTTGACATAATACCACGAGGTGTGGTCGGGGAGCTTACGCCTACATAATTGCTGGAGATTGGAAGTGTACGAAATAATAGTTTGCAAAGTATCTCGAGTTGCTTCGCCAAAGCTCCCCTGTGGATCGAATACTAAAGAGCTAATATTGGGCCCCAGAGAGTGGTCCCTATGAATATCCAGCGCGAGGCGTGTAAGTTGAGCACCAGAAACTATCAATATGTGTCTATAGAAGTGCCGCAAGGCGAGTCTCTGTTCACAATGTAAGTACAGTTCTCGTCAGATGATAGTTGACTGATTGTAACATACACGGAAGAGCTTGCAGACCAATGCTATGTTTCCACGGACAACTTTAATGGGGAACTCAGGATCCATCCTACCCAGATTGATAGAGCGTCGGTAGAAATAGACGTTCTCGTGTTCATCCACTACCAAGCCATGAAATATGATACAACTGAATATGTTTTCCCTGACAATGTCCAATGCCGATGAAAGGGCGACTGAGGGTGTGGATAAAGTTTCGGGAGGTTGGACAGACCCAATAACAGAGGTAGACTGTGAGAGCATGGTACTTCTTAAAAAATTAAATGATAAAAAAGTGGAGCACATGAACACAACACGACGTACTTGCACACTGACAGATATTCAAAATCAACCGTAACCCGGGGTTTTATAACTCCTGGTAGTTTCAATTCTTGCTGCAAATATTGCAACATTTCATCGGAGTCGTGATTTTCAGATACGACACGGATAAGTTCTAAAGATTCGTTCTGCGCCAATGCCCATAATTCTTGTCTTGAGCATTTTGGGCTGTTGAGAATAAGCGTTTTAATACTGGGAGAGTGTCGCAGGGCCGTCTTTATCTCCGTAAACTTCGAACGTGAATTCGATACAACCTCTGAGGGTAGAGTCACTGTCTCCTGTATAGTATATTGAACAGTGTAAAGGCAAAAGAACCTGATAAGAAACACACCAGATTTCTCCATACTTGAAGGCAGTTAACTAGCGTTTTGATAAGCTCGCGGGTGGGAGCATTGCTTTTCCCCGATTTTCGACTCGGATGGGAAAGTATCAAACGCTTTGGTTGCAAAATGCGAAGACCCTGACATAGCCCAGAAGCAGAGTCGTTTGACCACAATGCCAACGTCAACCATAGATCGGTGACACGCTGCGCATGCAGCATGATGCGATACATCGATGCACCGAAACCTCCCTCTATGCGTAACTTCCGAATAAAAGTGCCTAGAAGGTTATTGTCACACAACGCTCGCTCCAGGGCCCGCGCTTGTGCCTTGGAGCGTAGGACTACGACATTATAGAGCAGTGGAGTGGATACGCGTAGCCAGCTCTTGCAGACAAGCAGTAGCGCAGAAGTGGATTCTGAACATGTAAAGAAGGGAGATGAGGACGTTGCATCGCTGAACGTAGCGTCGGATATTCTGAGAGCAGGTGTGAGTATCTTTGAAAGTATTTCATCGGGAAGGTGTCGTGACATACGAGAGTCAAACCTAGGGTAGCACACTTGCCCACTCGCAGGTTTCGTGAAATGGGCCTGTACTCGGTAATTTCCGAGGAAGCCGCCAAAGTGGTTTGTGAATCGCAATCCCAAGATATATATACGGGTTGTGTGCGCTTGTGTGCTCCCCAATGTGGTCCGGACTCCGAAGTGCCCTTATAGCCACTTAGGGAACAATTTAATCGCACCGCAGCCGTGTCACCAACAATGTCTCTACCATCACGCAGCGCCGGACGGTATAGGACTCGTTGCACTGCCGTTTGATGTCCTAGGACGTGTGCAGTCGGAACACAATCAGAACACCTATAAGCATTCAGAAAGTAACTGTCGGGTTGCTCACCAAATCCTTGCCTTCGCACTGAAGCGCCAAGCCGACAGATTCTAAATTGCGCGCTGTGAAAAGTCAGCTGACTACTTCAATAAGGGCTGTCTGGAAGCCTGATTATGAGAGACCGTCATGGCGGTACTGGCACTAGCAAGGATCGCGATTCTGACGAATTACATTACCTTACATAACATCCTACCACGTGCAGAGATCCAGAAGTGGCAATCTCCGTAGATTGAAATGCCCACACTTGAAGAAAACGTCTCGTATCCAAGGAGCCTGAGTACCTTCGCTTTTCACCCAATCCATTGAGATTTGGGATCAATATTTATCATACTCTATGTATGTGGGTACAGGATAACACACTATTATATCGTCTTGATATCAAGAGAGTACCTACGCCACGACCTTAGTTTCAAGCAGCCAACTTGAATACTAGTTGCAATTTTGAATTTGCTGAAGATCAGCCGCTGGTTAAAATTGGTGATTTGTCTCAAGGTTGCAAGGCGGATGATACACAAGTATTAAAGAGCGTGATATTGTTCAGAGCGGTGTCAAGATTACATAGCTCGTAGAAAGGGTATCAAATATCGCGTATCTGAATTGTTCATAATCACCGAGCGATGCTTGAAAGGCACAATTGTATCGTCATCTAAGCTAACCTCCGTTAAAGGACAATGTTGATGGGAGTGCACCCAATGGAGATGAAGCCACTCTGCACATGCGATGCTCAGATTCTTGTCTTGAATGGGTTGTGTCCGAAATTGGTACTTACGAAGTTATTATTGCTGCAACAGACGGGTTGGGCGTTACAGTTGGGGCCACCGGTGGCGGCGACAGGCGAGCAGGTCACTATTAGTCAACCGTAAGATATGTGGGACAGGAACCTTTGGGTCTGGGGAAGAATGGATACTTACGGCCAGAGAGGACAGGGATAGCAGGAAGGACGATGCCCAAAAGTTTGGCAAGTGCCAAGGTGGAGGGGTCAAAGTCGCTGGTCTTAGTGAGGGGTCAATCAGTAATGCATAAGGGTGGATGTCTTTATAGCGGGCCATCTCACCATCTTGGTGTCCTCACAGCATTGTATGTCGCCAGTGTTACACTGACTGCCGCCGCCGCCCTGTTCGGTGGGCGCAGCGGCGGCGAGGAGGGGCAAAGCAAGGAGAAATGCAGCAGATACACGAGAGAACATAGTGGAAAGAATGATATCAAGATCTGGAGGGCTAGTAGAACGGTAGGCGGTCACAGAACTGAGGTTTGAACTTCGTCCTCGTCCTACCTTTTAAGCAGTCCTACGCCTCCCAATGTTCTCAGATACAGATATCCAGAATAAAGCGTGAATGGAACTAAGCCATTCAAGGTATATTGGCTAGTATGTGTAGGTCCTTCTAGCCGTTTCACGATGTAAATTTTCCAGCGTTGGTTTGAATTGTTATGGCATCGTTGGACATCATTCGGCACCCACCACTCAGAGTATGACGTTGATTCTTTGCGTTCCATTCTCCTGTTACCCTAGAACGTCCTTTGATTGGATTTGATGATTTTTTGATGAGCTTTTGGAAACATGATATGCGGCTCTGTGGGCGTGAATAAGATTCTTTCCACATACATACTTGACGATCACAACGAGAAGCGATGAGGTCTTTCCCATATTACGCCATATGAAAAGCTTCTTGACAGCTGGCCAGCATGTTGCGGTATACATAGCTCTTGACCTAAGTCTGACGTTGATAGATTGTGACTATCCCAATTCGAGGAAAAGGAAGGTTTTAACAAGGTTTCGAGATCTAGATGACAGACAGGATAAAGACTAACTGAAGCTGGGCCAATATAACCTAGAATCCGACATTTGAGGTACCGAGGAGAGGTTTCTGTTCACGTACGTCAAAAAAGAGGCCACGGTTTAGAGGCAGATATCAAAGTTCGCAGAATAATTTGCCGATTGCCCGATTAGATAGCTCGACGACAAGCGGCTCGATGGACTTGCAGAGACAAGGGCGATTAACTGAAGCGAGGACAAGGACCATCTATGCTGCCAGCAATTTGATGACATCGGACACGTAAGCCGTGGTGAGCGCTGGCATTTGAATATTTGAGCCCCAGGTAATTTACGAGGCTCACCAGGTTCTGGTCCACAGAGGAGACAGAAAGAAAGTCATTGTTGTTGACCGTCAGGTTGAAATTGTCATATTAGGTGATCAGATACCACGTTTTCAGGGTTCTATTCGAAATTTCCCTCCATATGTTCAACCTATCTCCACCTGCTTTCCCGCTTTTCACTCGCCCTCTATGAGCCTTCTTGGGCATACCAGAGCTTTAGGAGTAATCTCAAGACATCTCTTTCGAGCCTCGACATGTGCGGCTAGGTCACCAAGGGCTTCTGTTCAGCGTGGCCTGGCAACAGCATCCGGAGATGTAAGCTAGTCGAATGTATTGGATGTAAAAAATTGACTGTTGTATAGTTGAAGAAAACTCCTCTGTATGATTTCCATGTCGAAAGTGGGGCAAAGATGGTTCCATTCGCTGGCTATTCTATGCCACTGGCCTATGGTGATATTGGACAAGGTACGAAATACTTGCCCAATGAATGCGTTCAGAATAAGCCCAATTAATTTTTGACTAGTCGCAAGCCACAAGCATGTGCGCAACAGTGCCGGCCTTTTCGACGTAAGCCACATGGTTCAATCCAAGTACGCCTCTCTCCTTTGACTTGGGTATACACGTCAACAAACCAAACCCTTCAACCAGTTTCCGCGGTGCCACCGCCTCCGAATTCATGGAATGGCTTACCCCTGCTGGTCTCACCTCTTTGAACCCCTACCACTCTACCCTGTCTGTCCTACTCAACGAAAAGGGCGGAATCATCGATGACCTCATTATCACAAAACACTCATCAGACGCGTACTATGTTGTGACGAATGCTGGGTGCCGCGACCGAGACTTGCCTTGGATGCAAGCCAAGGTGGTGGAATGGAACGCGACTCAGAAGGGGAAGAGCGGACCTGTGGAGATGGAGGTGCTCGAGGGGTGGGGATTACTTGCACTACAAGGTGTGTTTACACGTCCCCTGAACTATAATTATACGAATATTGGTTGATAAGTATCATCGTGGCGCTTTTAGGTCCAGAAGCAGCCTCATATCTACAAACTCTGACATCGTACGACCTTCGACAGTTAACGTTTGGCACTTCTGCATTTGTGCCAATCGAGGGCTTCAACCTACATGTTGCTCGTGGTGGATATACCGGCGAAGATGGTTTTGAGGTAACTGATACTTTTCGCCCAGTCCTCATCTATCGGTCAAGGCTAACGATCTGCAACTCATTTGTAGCTCTCCATCCCACCTTCTCAAACAGTTGAAGTCGCTAAGCTCCTGAGTAAAACACCTGTTCAACTCACTGGCCTTGGCGCACGAGATAGTTTGAGACTTGAAGCGGGTATGTGCCTGTACGGTAATGACTTGAATGAGGATATCTCTCCGATTGAAGCTGGGTTGACTTGGGTTATACGTAAGTCCCCTAAGTCACCAAATGGTGAGGACAGCATCTGACATATCATGAATATCCCAGCGAAGGAAAGAAGAGAAGCGGGTGGATTCATCGGTGCAGATGGTGTAAAGAGAATTTTGAAGGAAGGACCAACAAAGAGACGTGTCGGTCTCCTTGTGGAAGGTGCTCCAGCTAGAGGTTATTTTCTCCATGTTCTGTTGTCTTCCTTCTTACTTATATGCTTTTTAGAGGGTGCCAAAATATTTGCTCCTTCTGGTGGTGAGGTTCTCGGTGAGTGCTTTCTTATGGGCTTAGGAGAGAACATTTACTCAGTCACTTCCACAGGTTCGGTCACGTCTGGTATCCCATCACCCTCTCTGGGTAAAAACATTGCAATGGGCTACGTTCAGTCTGGATGGCACAAGAAAGGAACAGAGGTCGAAGTCGATGTTCGTAACAAGCTGAGGAAGGCAGTGATAACGCCAATGCCTTTTGTCCCGCCGAAGTACTGGCGAGGTTGATCGTCGTACTCCAAACATAATTTCAACATCGTAATTCAATGCCAGGTGGGATATCTCACTTGGGGTGGCTGCCGGTAACGTCCAACCGATAAACTTTGAATGGGTGGAAGCACGATCATTAACCAGTGACGATGTCCTAGCAACCTTTTACCTGTCCAGGAGTGGGGAGAACATCGTTCAATAAGAGTAGAGTACTATACAATTACATTGTGTTTTACATCATTAGTTTATAACAGATGTATGAGTGTGTATGAATACTAAAGGCTACAGAGTGGGGGGGTCCAATACCAGCGACGACGGCAAAAGTTCGTGTCTGCGGTGGATGAAAGTATGATAGTGAGAGCTGTAGGAAACATAAGAGGTAACGAATGTAGGAAGGAAAGGCCGGCTCTACGCCTACTTCTCTTCGGCTGCCAAACCATGCTCAGAGATTCCATGATCATTGACGATGGCAGATGGATCAGGAGAATGATTATCTTGAATATCAAGCGTCTTGCGGTCTTCGGAAACACGGATCTTTACGGTATCACCATCTCTGCATAAAAGGTTAGTTCGAATGAACAACCTAAGGGAGCTCGCTTTGAACAAGGAAGACTTACCGAATAGTCCCACGTAATAACTTCTGTGCCATGGGGAATAGAACATCAGTGCGTACCACCCGCGCAATCGCCCTTGCCCCATACACCTGCGAGTACCCTTGTTCAGCCAGCCAGTTATTCGCTGCCTCATCCACGTCTAGTGTGATTCGGCGACCTTTCAGGCGGGCGGCAACGTCCTTAAGGCGAAGGGAGACGACTTCGAGGATGGATGCACGGGAGAGTTTGTTGAACACGAGCATGGAGTCAAGTCGATTGATGAGCTCCGGCGGAAAGTGCTCAGAGACGCGCTCGAGAACTTCGTCCCGGGCTTCGGGGGTAATGACGCCGTCTTCGCTTGTGGCGGTGGAGTGGGCAAGGATATCGCTACCTGTGCTTGGAATTAGGATGCGGGTCAAATAGAAGTAGGTAAATAGATACCAAGGTTGCTCGTGAGGCATATGATGGTGTTCTGGGAGATGAACGATGAGGGCGATGAACAAGGGGGAAGGAAAGGGAGGAATAGTTACCCTGAAATCAACCTTGCGCCCCTGGCTATCGGTAATACTACCTTCGTCTAGAATTTGTAGAAGGATCATTGCAACATCCTAATAAGCACATCAGGAAATAGAAGTCTGCAAGGTGGAATGTATATACTTTATGTGCTTTCTCCAATTCGTCGAGCAGAATAACAGCTGGATACCAGAGAAGTCAGCCAAGGATACAACACTGTGAACAAGAAAGCGATACGGACCATACGGCTTACGTCGCACAGCCTCTGTCAGTTGTCCACCTTCCTCGAAGCCAACATATCCAGGAGCCGCTCCAATTAGTCTAGATATCGTATGTCGATCGTGGTACTGGCACCATCCATCATTGAGTTACCTCACCTCGTTGACGTAAAGCACATACCTCCGACATATTGATATTAATACTAAAGATGAGGAGTCAACCATAGTCAACGTCCAGGAAGGGTAGAACGTACAGTCCACGTTGTTCATCATTAAACAAAAACGCTGCTAGGGCTTTGGACAGTTCAGTCTATACATCCGAAATACCAACCGTCAAATCATTGAACAAGGGTAAAGAGATACATGCGCTCACTTTACCAACACCTGTTGGGCCCATGAAGAGGAATGACGCTACAGGACGATTGGGCGCTTGTAACCCAGCACGAGATATCCTTACTGCATCACTGATAGCGGTAACGACATGGTCTTGCCCTACAACGCGCTGGCGGAGGGTGTCCTCCATCTATATGCGTAACGTGAGGGTAAATACTCATTCCTAAATGGCGGAAAAGGATTATACGTACATGAACAAGTTTTTCCCTCTCCCCCTTCAACAGATTCTGCACCGGTATGCCTGTTGCTTTGGCCACCACTCTCGAAATATCATTCGATGTCACTCTATCATGCAACATCGCCAATGGGGACTCCAGGTCTTCCTTGCCAGGCTCGCCTTCGGTGGGAAGTTGTCGCTCGAGCTCAGGGATGGTTGAGAAGCGTAATCGGCTGGCGAGATCGTATTGCCCCTGGCGCTGGGATACTTCCAGTTGGTGCTTGGCCTCCTCAAGCCGTTGTTTAATGTCCTTGATTCGATCGAGCCGAGCGCGTTCTGACAAAATACATAGTTAGACCAGGTTAAGAAGGATAACAACCCATTTGAAAGCGAGAACCTACCAGCTTGCCACACTGAGGTCAGCTGTGCCGCTTCCTCCTTCTTTGCATTCAAATCTGCTTCTACATTTACTTTTCTCTCGATACTGAATACGTCAGTTTCATTCTTTAAGCTCTCTAACTCGATCTGTAAGGTGACGATCTCCCGGTTCAGTGCCTCCAATTCGTCTGGCTTGGATTCTTGTGCAAGTCGTAAGGAGGAGGCGGCTTCATCCACTAAATCTATGGCCTTGTCGGGAAGGTAGCGATCGGAGATGTAGCGTGCACCGTAGACGGCAGCTGAAAGAAAGTTTATCAATAAACTAAGTGTTTGGTGATAACCAGGTGTGGAAGGGAGCTACCTGTTACTAGAGCCCCATCGGAAATCTCAACGCCATGATGCACCTCGTATCTCGATTTCAGACCACGTAAGATTGAAATGGTTGATTCGACAGTCGGTTCGTCGATCGTGACTGGCTGGAACCGTCGCTCAAGTGCAGCGTCCTTGCCGATAGTTTTTCTATACTCGTCCGCTGGATGCCTTTATTATGTATGATAGTTCAGCTTGAAAATGTGGCATACGTACGTGTAGTTGCCCCTACAAGCTGGAGACCTCTAGCGAGAGCGGGCTTAATCATCTGTCCAGCATCAATGCTACCTTCCGACTTGCCGAGGTTGAAGAGGGTGTCTGAACATCGAATTAAAACTACTATGAGATATTCCCAAGAAATAGGATATAGACTTACGGACTTCGTCAATAAAGCATATGACATTTCCTACCTGGTCACCACAATGATTTTCGTTAAGTTGCATTCTTAGCATCTAAATTCAACGCGAATGCTGACCTCGTCTTCGATATCCTTTATGAGTGACTTGAACTTTTCCTCGAATTGGCCGCGAATACCAGAACCGGCCATTATGGCGGCAAGATCAATCGAAAGTACGCGTTTGTTTTGAAGAGACTATCCAGGCCGTTTATGAGCTTGTATTACGGATAACAGATTTGAACGTACCTCAGGAACCTCCTTCGACACAATCCTAGAAGCTAGACCCTCCAGGATAGCAGTTTTTCCAACACCTGGTGGTCCGATTAGCTGTCGCAGGGTTTATTATCATAAACAATGACGTGTTCGCTGCAATTTACGCACCACTGGATTGGATTTTGTTCTTCTCGATAATACTGCATAGGGTGAAGTTAAAGGCATGTAGAAGTTGCACTCAGAGATAGCGCACTTTGAATGGTCCGGCGAATCTCTGCATAGTCGACTCAATGAATATCTGTCACTAAACAGACAGCGTAAAAGACTGACCCTCGTCTCTCCCAATGATTGGGTCAAGCTTCCCGCTCTTAGCCATCTCTGTCAGATCCACGCTCTACCTAACTATCAGGAATTCAAATGAAAACTCAAATAGAAACAGTTACGCACATATTCTTTCAATGCATCCCCTTTCTGATGCTGGGGTCCAAAGCTGAATGATGGGAAGCCTCCTCCGGCACCACCACCGGCACCTGGCGGTTGAGCATAGTGGCGTAAAAACGTAAACTGGAAATTCCGTCTTCCGGGGCTAGGAAAGCCTAGATACGAAATGGGACTAAGAAAGCGTAGTCGGACTCTGTTTTGCTGTACGAATTTTGAGGATGTAGAAAGATGTTTGGATATCTGTTTAGCGTTATGCATTCGCGACATGGGAGAGAAGAGGGAGGGGAGAAGAAGGATGTTTGATTAGAGCATTTGTGCCTATGTCGAGAGTTACGAGACCTGAAGTGATAACGTAAGTGGATCGTTTCCAGTCCAGAGGAAAATGCGGGTAATTTCAAAAAACATCTACCCCAATCTGCGGCTGTGCAGTCATGTGATTTTATTTAATGCTCTTCAGTACTCTGCAATCTCCTACACTATATATAAGGGCTACATTGTTAATGGGTGGCATTTAGACTGTTGCAGGACATCGACAGAATAGGTCGTGCTGTCTAACCAAAGCAGACTCTCCACTACGATTTTGGCGGTTTTCGATCATTTTGATGTCGCCCACTGTTTCGGAGCATTTCTCGGGTTCTTCCGTCATTTGCTAGTTGTTGCGCATCGTCGCCTTTCTTTGTTCGTCCATGAGCACTACTGTAAAGATAGTAAACCTCAGGTCAGACACAGTATGTGGTCGACAACTGAGGGTGGGAGAATAAGGATTACAAGTATATATATATGAGAAAACTTCTCGGGATCGTTCCCGAGCCAAGTGAAAATGGAAATGGCCTCGACCATGATCGAGGGTCATGATCGAGGGTTAGAAAGAATAACTAAATAGGTAAGTGTGACGTAGAAGAACAAATAAGGAAACTTATCCTGCGGGGTTCAGGTAAGTCGATTTCAGCACTCCCCCTGACGTCAAGAATCCCGCTGTTACTTGAGATGGAGAAGGTTGACAAGGTGCTCGTGTAAAACCCGAGTGAGGAGCTTTGTGAAGATATCGGCGAAGTTGTCGGTGGAGGGGATATGTATGATATTGATGTCACCTTCTTGTACACGTTCGTGGATGTAATGATGACGCATGTCAATATGTTTTGCACGGGGGTGGCCTTTAGTAGACTGAGCAAGCGCAATAGACGACTGGTTGTCGGTGCGTATTGTCGCAGGTAACTCCTGGGGTAAGTCAATTTCAGCCAAGAAGTTGTGCATCCACATAGCTTGTTGTGATGCACGCGACATCGCCATGTACTCTGCCTCGGTTGTGGAAAGAGCTACTGTAGCCTGGCGTTTGGAGCTCCAGGAGACAGGTCCACCCGCCATCATAAAAACATACCCTCCAGTCGAACGTCTTGTGTCGAAGTCTCCCCCGTAATCCGCATCGACATATCCTATCGGCTTCACACTACCCTCGTCCCTATGGTACGTGATCTTGTAGTCGAGTGTCCCCTTGACGTAGCCGAGTACATGCATCATCGCTTTCCAGTGGGCAGGACCCAGGTTGGATTGAAAGCGAGCCAGCACGCCAACGGCATACAATAGGTCAGGTCGTGTGGCGACTTGTGCCCACATCAGCGAGCCAAGGACCTCACGATATGGCTTGTCTTTCATGAACAGGAGGTCGGGGCCAGGTTGCGGTGACGGTGACTCGACAAGGCAAATGCCATGTGGAAATGGGGTGGCATGTGGATTGCAGTTTGTCATGTGGAACTGAGTGAGGACACATTCGAGGAATGCCTTTTGTGACAAGGAAATCACACCTGTGTTTTCATCACAGTCTACATGCATCCCTAGCATGTAAGCCGGCTCCCCCAGATCCTTTACCTTGTAACATTCTGCCAATTCCTTCCTAGCCACCTTGGATCCCTCAGCTGTGGACGAAATTCCCAAGATGTCATCACCATAGGTGTTCGTAATGGTCCTCTCATTTCCAATGACCCTTGAGCAAACACAGCTATTGGCACGGGAGGGCTGGTATCCTAACTTGAGGTAAGATCAGTTGAGGGTGTGCCACCAATCATAGCCACCCTGCATCATTCCGTAAAGGGTTTTCAGCATAAGACAGACCATACCTTCCCCCCCTAGAACCCCTGGAGGAATGCGCATATACATGGTGTGCTGGAGTACACTGTTCAAGTACGCGGATACGAAGTCGACCTGCCAGATGTGAAGCCCGAGCTTGGCGGCAATGGCAGTCATGATACGAAGGGACTCCAGATGAACAACGGCAGTGTATGTCTCGTCAAAGTCTTCACCTTGTACCTGTGAGAACCCCTTTGCCATGAGACGTGCCTTCTGCTTTACAATGTTCCCTTCCGCGTCATACTTATTCGCATACACCCACATGCATCCGATCACCTTCTTCCCTGGGGGTACGTCTGACTCAGGGACTAGCTTGTATACCTCCTTCTTCCTCAACATCTCCAGCTCCTCCTCCATAGGTTTCTGCCACAGGTCAGGACGTCACATGGCCTCTCCATAGTGATGTGGAACATGGGTCTCGCCATTGCCGTTGTCCAGTGCTGCAAGGTAAGCCATTGAGTCGCTCACAAGAAGTGCATGGGGGTGCTTGCTATCTGTGGCCCAGTCCAGGCCTTCATTACAAGCAGCTTCCTCACAAGCCAAAGTTTCCCAGGCCTCAATAATTGCTTGAGTATCAACAACAGTATGAGGGGACCGACAAAGGGTGGGTGCCTCGGGGTCGTTCGGCTTGAGGTTAGGAGGGTGTTGAACGACACGTTAGAGGTGCAAAGGAGCATTAGTGGGTCGGACATGTGGAGCCACAGGCTGCCGGGGTGCAAGAACACCAGGGACATTGGGGTTGTCAGGAGGTGGCGTGGTTGCTGCTAAGTCGCTGTCGTCGCCATCATCTTCAAGAACAGTGAGTAAGCGGTGGCCAATTCCTTCATCAAAAATGACATCCCGGCTAGTTATAATAGACTGAGTCCCTCAATCAAATAATTTGTATCCACTCGTGGAATAACCGATCATGATGTACTTGATTGATTGCAGATCCAATTTTGACTTGACCAACTCCTCGGGTACCTTTGTGAAGGCCGTGCAACCGAAGGGGTGCAGATGCGACACATCTTGACGCTTTCCTGTCCAGGAGGTGTTGGGTACGGAATCCGGGTGACGTGCAGAGGAGATGAGGTTACAAAGGTATATCATGGTGGCAGATGCTTCAGCCCACAGGAACTTAGGTAATCCGGCATCTGTCAACATGCAACAGACACCCTTGATGATGGTCCAAATAGTGTGCTCAGCAAGACCGTTCTCAGCATGGGCATAGGGCATGGTGACTTCCAGGACTATACCATGCTCGTCACAATAGTCTGCCCACTCTTTGTTCACCCACTCGCGACCCGCATCGACACAGATGACCCAGAGTAACTTGCCTGTCTGTCGTTTGAATTCGTGATGGTAAGACCTGAAGGCTGTCAAAGTCGTGGCTGAATCTTTCCATGACAGGTGGAATCCAATGACATGAGCACTCCCCCCATCCACACAAACCATCAGGTACACTGCTCCTCCCAGTGAGGCTACGGAAGCTGGCCCCCAGATATCGACATGAACCCGGTGGTTGACTTCTACCTCCGGCTCGACTATCCCATCATATGGGCGCGCAGCATGTTTGCCATACATGCAGTCCTTGCACAGGCCCTGTATATGTAAGTCCCCCTTGACATGGAAGCCATCCACTAATGATTTCTTGATGACATTGCACAGGCTGGTGACCCCGGCATGTCCGAAGCGACGATGCCAGGTATCCAAGTCGACAGGGACATCGAGTGATCGAGCAACAAGGGCATGGGCAGTTGGAGGAATAGCATTGGGAGGCGACAGTGTCTATGGTGTACATACGGTTCGTGCCCTTCCCAACCATGACCTTGCGTCCATTTGAATCCTTGAATATAGCCACCCCCCCCCCCCCGAAAGTGACAGAAAAGCCTGCTGTGTTGAATTTTCTGACTGAGATGAGGTTAGCAGCAAGGTCTGGCATGTGTAAAGCCCTGTGGAAGACTAGTTCTGATGTTGTCCTCTCCAGCTTCACGACCCTCTTCACAGTACCTTGCCCTAAAATTGAAAACTTCCCCCCACGGCTGGCCGCCTGGCTTTGACGAGGTTCCCTGAATGCAACGTAGTTCGAGAAGTCACCACGATTGACGAAACAGTGGTCACTCACCCCGGAATTGGCATATGTGGGGACCATTCCCCCAGAAGTCTGGAACACTGTGGTAGTAATTGTAGGCATGGCGTCACCTGCCTCAGAAATATGGGCCATCAAGGCGTATGATACGTGGGACGGAGCTGTGGTTACAGAGGCCATGTTTGCTGTCGGGGTGGACATGGTGCATCCGCGGTTACGGAAATTAGGAGGGAACTGACCCTCCTTGCCTCCGCCTTTCCAATAATAGTTCTCGATGGGATGAGTTCTTTATCAAATTGCCTAAATGTTGGTTTATTTGAGAGCTAGGAAGGTATACTATAATATATATTTAAGCAAGGGGCCCAATGTTTATTGACAATGTGTTATTAACAGAACATTCAAAAAGTACAAAACATTGGGACAGTTGTTTGAGCCACTGTAATTACCCAAAACATCGAAATTACATCAAAATAACCCTTCCTTACCATGTTTTTTGAGGAGAACACTGGCAATTCTTTCAAGGATACATCCTCAAGTCATTCATAATGATATTAGAGTGTATTCATAGTGATTTACCCAAAAAAATTGGGGGGGTACTGAGCTTTGTCATACTTGACACTGTTATGAGGCTATTATGCACAAGTGGAATGTGCATCAAAGGCATCATTCTCCATCATTTCGAGTTTTTTC
>JABCKU010008324.1:0-21945 GCA_018221655.1 Myochromella boudieri
TTGCGACGCATGCATAGTGGTAGACATCTCTGAAATCATATCTTATCAAGGTGACGGAGATCACATGGAGATCACATGTACCATCAACGTTCATCTTTTTTGTTCATGTAACGCCGTGCTTAACACCGAAGGAGACCCCTCACTGAAACCCGCTTAAGTGAGAGCAGACCTTATAATATAAGATCGACTATCATCTGATATATCATTAGGTCAGCTACTGGAGACTAAGGCTTAGTTAGGGTTCAGTTAAGATTTGGTTAGATAGTTTAGGTTGGGGATGTATATTTCTTGGTTAGGGTTCAGTTAGGATTAGGCATTATAGTGTGAGCAGGAGTGGTATCATAATAGGGAAGAGGCACTGCATATGAGGGTGATATGATATATCAGAAGTGGCTTATGAATGACAAGCTTTGATATATCATCTTTGTTCCTCTGGCCAGAAGCTTATAATATATCATAACCACAGCTAAGCCTGCGGGTACTTATGGGAACGTTGTGAGAGCGTTGATCGACGATGTAGAATTGGTGGCATCGATAGCATTCAAACGCTAATAAGTCACAACAAACCTATATATGGCAATTCCCAACCGGAACTGTACAGTTTTTTTTCGCAGTTTGGCGTGTACATTCAACCACCCAAAGCCGCGGCCTAAGCCTGGGCTTCAGGCTTTCAAAAATGAAAGCCTGAGCCGCAGGCCGACATGAGGCCTGACCTACGGCTCACCACGGCTCGGCCCAAATCGGCCCGGCCTCGGCCGGCTTCAGGCTTTGGGCCGAGCCTGGCACATCACTACACCGAGTCCCTTGGACCCATCAAAATTACTAATGAGTGTTAGCTTAAGAGTGAGTTCACGGTGCGCTTGGGCCCTTCTCTGAGGACAAGAAACACCGACTGCATTCCATATGCGACGAAGTAGTAGTCACAGGCGGGAGGGGGTGGGAGCTGGCGGGAGTTGTTGACGCGTTGTTATTATAAGTTGAAACTCCGATCCTCCTCCAGATCCGATCCATAGCATCTGCTTACCAACTGGTTGCTTCTCAGTATCTCTGACTGGTCTAGAGACTCGATTCCAGTCTACGGCGACCACATGGACATTTGCATTTAACTTCATGTCCCACCTGGGAAGACCTGAAAAATATCGACAAGCTTTACTCTGTATCACTGATCAGTGATGACCAACCTGATAAATTACAGCTTCGTCCCCAGGGTATGCGCTTCCTAGTGCTACTGATGGTGAAGTTTAATTACATTGACTTTTATCAAGTTCAACGTCCTCTCCAGCCCCACGACTTGGATCAAGTGCATGAACATTGAATCAGAGGACATGGCATCCGGGCGCAGCGTATCATGGGTCATTCTTAGGAGCAAAATTCATGATGCGGACACCATAAGCTCCGAAAAGCCGCAACGTACACAAGCCTGTTCACTCTACTGGTTGAAGAGGCTGTGGACCAAGATACTAATAGTCATCATTTTATAGGCGCCGTTTCGAACCCTGTGGCCCACACCCTTGTTTACCTGAATCAATTACTTAATGTCTCCTCCATGTAACTGCGGCTTCCTCCCATATTCCAACCTCTACAAGACCCCTTCCTCACTCATCATGGCTGCTGGTGATGCGTCTCGTCTGACTTCAATTGCATCATCTCTCCGCAACATCATTCCACGTACATTATATTACCTCTTCTGGACGCAATCAATCACACGTATGCCCCTTCGGATGTACGATAATGGGGGCCTTGAATGCACACGCCAGGATTTCGTTAGGACGTGATTTAGCAGGGACGGATTGGGCGCTTCATGATCAAACAGACGCGGTCCACATCGCCTCTACAACCGCGTCATCTTACTCAGTAGGTTTGTTTACTATGGCCTGGCTCGGACCTATGAGACGCCTTGGCACGAATCACCGCTCTATCAGGGTGGGATATGGGTATGGAAGGTGTCGAGTTGAACCGAACTACTGGTGGTTGACAGCTCTACGGAGCTGTTTGATATACACGGTGCTTGAGGTCGATCATTTTATAATTAGGCTCCAGTTTCAGTTCTTTGTTTGAATTCGGATAGGAATTCGTATCAGTGGTTGTTCAAGTTCTTTTTTTGCACTATCTCCCACGTCTACTAAGTTATGTTCTACAAGTGAGTATACTCCACTTGTGGAAGCTTGACGGTCGGTAGGTAATCACATCACATCACATCAACACATATTCGGCATGTACATGTATCATCATTCGTGTTTTTATGGTTTTATGTCTCGAAATATATCGGTGTCGAGTTCGATCTCCGATCTCCGCTCCTCACTTCCGTTGATTCTAGGTTCTACGCCTACTCACGGCGGGTGAGCACCATCATTCTACCTGCTACGTGCACTGTATCACCTCTGATACGTGCCTCTAAGAACCCAGAAGCGCAATGGGCAGCCCTATTTTAGAAGCAGGAAGCGCTGAAGATGGATTGTCTGATGATCTGTTTCATGCTCTGCATCAAAGATCCCTGTTCTTTTCCTGTAGCCTTCCTTATAACACTGACCAAGATGAGCTTTGCGTGCACCTTTTGCCATCATGACCCAGGACTGCAGCCTCAATCGCAGCGGGTGCCTGTATGTTGTACACATTCCCAGGAATTCGCGTACTTAGCCACCGTTTACAGGGGCCGTTCTTTACTAATCCGGGCTGCTCCAGTCTTAAAATTCGACTTACCAGGCCATATAACCACTGGAAGTCCGATTCAAATTTCGTGGTCCTATCCAGGCAATAAAAATCCACTCATTAAGCTTCGTATTGATTGTCCGGACTTCGGGTTTCATCAAAACTTACAAACCAAGCCCCCCTATGGACTAACCCTTTCATTAAATTCCTCACCTGCATCTCAGACGTATGTGAAGTTTACCCATGTCATTACGGACCATACAACTTAAATAACTTCAGGCCACACCCTTGCACATTCATAGCTCAAGACCCGTACGTTCTTCTCTCTCTGATACGTCTTCAGTAAAAAAAAAATGACGAGTGACTGAACACACTTAAGAACAACGGGTTCAACCCTTGCTTCTAAAGATGTACCTGTTGTCCTCGGCAGTCCGAATTCCCCACACCCAAACCAACAAGGTCAAAGTACATCACCTCATAATACAGCGCCTCCCATTACAACATCCAAGCCGCACACTTCTGGGTGCGAACTCTGTTACTATGCACAACATGATTAGTGAACTAAGCATCTAATACTTAGGCAAAGCCCCGCAGTACCGTTACCTCCACTGTCCGAGTCACCTACAACCAAGGTGACCAACAACCCTTCCTTGACATTGCCCGAGACCCCAATCTCCCCACAGTCATCCATACTTGGAGATTCTACCCCAAACGGCGTTGTAACAACGGTCAGTGTTCTACAGTCAGATAACGCACCGTCGGGGTCCACAACATCACCATTCACTACTCGTACAATCCCGATACCCAGCTCTTCATCCCATAACTTTGATTCTCCATCCGCAACTCCTTTGCCGATTTCAACAACCGGAACGCCGCCACGGCCAGAAAAAACCCCAATAAAGCCAGATGGTACTAGGCTACCGATTGGGGCCATCGTTGGAGGAATTATAGGCGGCATCTTAGCTCTTCTAATTATCCTGGGACTCTTGATCCTTTGTCGACGTCGCAAGCGATCCCTCCTACCAAAGAATTTCTGCGGAATTGAACCAAAGTCCTCCGCGTCCGCGGTGTTCTCATCAGACAAGGATGGTAAGTTAATCATATCTGTCAAGCCAAAGAACGACCTTATTGACTTCGTGGAAGCATGGCAGGACCAAGTTGAAGGGTTGTCCAAAACTGGATCAGCGCGTTCACAGATATTCGAACGTTTACTCAAGGGTAGGGGCAGCTCTGATCTAGGCCACCTCTCTACCGATGGACACAGCAGCGCTGGTCACGTCACCATCCAGTACGATTACCAGCCGCATTTAATGGTCGCCCCACCCTCTGCACCAAGGAACACACTAGTGATGAAGCAGGAGAAGCACGACAGCCTAGTATCCGTTGATCGCCCTAATTCTTTGGACGCAGGAGATGACAGGCCGTGGGGGTTCCCTGACTTTGACGCTCATTCTGGTATTGAAAGTGTGCAAAGTCCCTCCGATATCGAGAAGATGGACCCCGTTGCACGAGAAAAACGTCAAGAAGAGCTTTTAGAAAAGATGCGCAGGGTTCTGGACAGGTCAAACCGCCGGAGAGGTTACACATAGCATTTACATTGTACTCAAATATTTGGATTTTCGGCTCGATACTACTGATTGGACGGGAACCGGACGAATGTAATCCAGAAATAATGATAATAAAATAATGAAAGTGGATGCCAGAAAAGGAAGGAGAACTATGTCATCTATTTGTTTCTAAAGGCAAACCACACACCCCCCATATGCAGACAAGTATTCTCAGATGAACCGTGCACCATCGTTATGCCCAGGGTACAAACAAGTTACCTCCTTCGGCCCCGACGACGACTATGAAAAGGATTCAGAAGAAGTGGCCTATGTTACCTTGGATCTGGGCAGCATTGAACCGACTCTTGTTCCCAGTTCCACGACATATCGTCTCATTGTGAAACAATTCCCTACCTTATCACGTTTTTTATCCACACTCATGCTGCACAAACCAACAGGGCCTTGACTCACCCACTCCTTTCCTTCAGCTTTCGGGAACAATCCTGAAAGGCCGACATGAAACCCTTCTTGGCACAGAACTTATATTTACAGACGGCAAAGGTAAATATATCTGCACGACTTTTTTTTACCGCGCCAAACTTGATATTCCAAACCCACAGATCCTTCCGACTCTACAAAACGCGCCGTCACGCATGTAGCATCCACAGAACAGCGCATATGTTTCCGCGAGGTCCGCCTACAGCCAAAAGGCACCGCCGCACCCACCTCTCCCACCAGGAGTAAGGGCAAAGGCAAAGGTTGGGACGACGAAGCAACACGCGTTCTCGAGGCCGAGATGGCAGCCGCTTCGCAAATGGTCGATCGCGTGACAGGGAAGAACGTTCCTCGCACTAGAGCGCCCCGTACGAGCCGAGGTAACGAGGCATCTGGATCGGGGACGGCAAAACGACAAACAAAATCTCGGAAGGGTAAGGATAAAGGAAAAGGCAAGGAAAAGGCAAGGCAAGAGGATGAGGAGATGATAATGGGGGATGCTGATGAAAGTGGTGGAGAGGACAAGAACATGGATGTTGACATGTTTGAAGGGTGAACCTGGGCTCCTTCGTCTGTCTGTACGAGTACACGCATTCTCCTATAATCATGCTTATCAACAGTATCTTACATACTTTTTGCAGCATTCCTTGCAGAACGATAGATATCAACCGCTTCATTTCGACTTTACTGTGATCAAGCAAAGCATTCAGGTTGATTTTTTGCCATAGAAGCCATATCCCGAGCTGCTTTATAACAATGGGCCTCATTTGATGAACACCTTTGTGTCCAATGACGATAGGAAAAAGTGGTCCTAGCATTTAGTACCCTAGATCGCACCACCCAACAGGAACTGCATATCAGCGCGAGCTTGATACCCTTACAAGGCGTCTGCGCGTCATTTCTCCTACTCCAAGTATCTTCCCCGTTCGGCTTTCATAGGCCCTTCAAGTGGTGCATACACTCCCCGATGCGGTCGCCAGCTTCTAAGTATCTCTGTAAAAATCCTCTGCGTCTGACGATTAGTTAGCGACGCACAAACTGGCATTTTTTAAAGGCCTTCTAAGTGAGATAATTAACGCCAACGGCATCGGAATCTATCGTAAGACCGCACCAATAAGTAGCAGGTACTTGGACCCCGACACGCTGGAGCCACAGTAGGGTATCGTATCCGCTGAGTATGATAGGGCCTTCAATAATCTTGGTAGGTGTTGTCTTGTTTCGTGGAATGCGAGCAACGGCCACGCCTCATCGAAAACACGTTATCCCCCCTGAGTGCAGAGAAGAAAGGAACCGCGCATTGGATAGCGTTCTACAGAGACGACGCTTTGTTTGCCAGCCAGCGGCATGGGACAGCTACCTATGAAAAGGTCAGGTTCCTTGCGAACACCACCAATGGTTACAGTGGCCGAGCTTGACGGTCTCTCCAGCCGAGCCACGTGAATAGGACGGAAAGTCCCACCGCTGATCTGAGGTCGAGCGCTAGCATTTTTGTCCTGAGCAGAGTAAGTAGCACTTCAAAAGAATGACTTCTAGAAAGAGAATATTTGACCACGGACAACAACGCGTCAACAACGCGTCGACCAAATAGGGTTGCCAAATATTAAAATACAATTGAAATCACAATCTCCGAACACTCTTATAGTAGAGCTTCACCGCATGCTTTCAAACATATCTAGCGCTCGCAGAATCGTACCCAGAACTTGAAGCTAACGTGAATCTGTTGTCCGTACCCGAGTAAGCGCATCACGGCGCGCCACAATTTGGCTTACTTTTTTCAGGGACTCCAAGGACATAAAAAAGAAACTAGACATATTATCCCATACGAGTACCACACCACCATAATCTTCTCGACCAGCGTAATATCTTATTCCCAATAAATTAATAATAGTACACAGCCCATGAATACGGTCCCGCCGCTTTGGCAGATTCAATGACTCCCCGCCCGCTCCCGTACCCGCAGCCTACCTTATGTGTTGTGAGTCACCAAAAGAAGGCCTAAGCATCGAAAAGATGGATTTCTTGGTAAGCGGTACCGCGGATGCTGAGGCTAATGGCGGATGAACTAGAGCTCGCCGGAGCATATAGTACCCACTCATCTTAACTAGCGCTTATGATAGTTGGACGACTCAGACTTACTGACTGCATCAACCTATAGAGTAATGAGGATATTAATCCCCAACCGGAAAGATAGTTAATGCATGACCGGCTTATGGGAGGGAAACTGAGAAGATGCACTCGATTAATCGTCGTGATACTTATACAGTGTCTTGTGCACCCCTGAGTAGGTGGTCCGTGCGGCCAATGAGGTGCATCCCCCGTGCGACACACAGTGGAGAGCCAGTCCTTTCTGACAATTCAGCCACCCTCGATATTATAGATTATGTGACTCGGTATTTTCTTGGTCTCACTATAAACGTGGACTGCGTTATACTGGACGAAAGATATGGTGCTCATCACCCGACACAGCAGCCAGAGGGTCTTTGTGACACGTTTCTGAGCTGGGCGCCACACCGACCATGACGGCTGTAGAAGATTAGACCCTTAGCAACTATATATAAAGCCACATCACTATATGCACAGCCTGCCGAGGGAACTCATTTAGACGTCAATACCGTCACTCACGATGCCGACACAACGCTCACAGAACCACGCCACGGCGTAAGCAGGGCACAACTTATACCACACGACGTAGGCAGGCATACTACAATGTTGGTAGTTTATTCATAGTGACACATAGAAATGGTACAAGTACTGGTACAACAGGGATGCATAATAATGATAACGAGTCATGTTGGAATAGAGGGCTGAACAGGTGGTCAGTGCGCACACGATGAGCAAGTATGAGATCTTACATATTGTTTAAGCACCGAAGCCGTATAGAGTGCGGCCAGAGCGCTTGAGCGCGTAGACAACATCAAGGGCAGTGACGGTTTTACTATAAAAAAAATGAGAATGATGAGCATACATGCGGGCCACCGCCAGCCTCGATAACAGAGACGACAAAGACCACGACTTACCGCTTAGCATGCTCCGTGTATGTGACACTGTCCCTGATGACATTCTCCAGGAAGATCTTCAGCACACCACGGGTCTCCTCATAAATCAGTCCCGAAATACGTTTGACACCACCACGACGAGCGAGACGGCGGATAGCGGGCTTCGTGATACCTATGGGGACGATTGATGTCAGCAAAGTCGATGGTAACAATGGTCCACCTCTGGTGGGAAGCCAGGAGGGGAGCCCCATGCGTGGGAGGGATATAAGCAGGTGAGCAAAACGGCCAACGTACCCTGAATATTGTCGCGCAAAATCTTACGGTGACGCTTGGCTCCACCCTTGCCGAGACCCTATAACGACGACCGAGCGATTTAGGGTCCAGTACACTCGTGTATAGGGCGTGGAACATACCTTGCCGCCTTTTCCTCGTCCGGACATTCTGTTGAGCGCTTGAGGTTAAGTGTAGTGTTAACGAGGTAGGTTTGGCTGGCGGGAGAGCCGAGTGCTGCTGACGGTGGTGGTGGTAAGAAGACAAGATGCGTTTGTTGATTGAGCGCGTTTAATTACCTTTGTTGCGCGCATATTTGTATCTGTTGACGCGCATACACGTGATCAATACATCTCATGTACTCAAGTTGAAGTAGACCAGACCTCCTAAAGTTCGTTTAGACTTCAACGTTTCAACTCTGAGTCTTTTCGCCCAACAACTCACCATGACTAGATTTCACGCTGCACTGCCTCCCTGGACCATAATTACCATTCGTATGAGGAGCCCTTGGGCGTTCTAGGTGATCGAAGAGCTGGTCAGGCTAAGCGGTAAGCTGCATTGTCGACCCAGGTTTTTTTATTTCCAGAGGCCGTGTATATCATGTTTATTGTTATTCTGCAGGAGAACAGCCCCTTCCTCACGCCATGCGGACGTGATTCGTACCCCCAGGTGATCTAGTCACAATGAGTACAGCGCTTTATCACTAGTGAGTCATCCTTTTTTACCCGCTCGCATGCCTAAAATCACGAGGGAATCTCATTGTACAATACATATGCTAACTATTTGTTATCTCATTGGCTTATAGGATTGGACTTTATAACGAGGTCTTACTTTTAGGGCCCGTTTACCACTTTAAATATGGCTCCAAGACCATAGATACCCGCAGGAGGTGGTCAAAGCGCTAAGGAGGAGCAGTGCGTGCGAAGTGTTTTATTTCGGACCCAGCTGGTACCACACATGTCAATAAATTCATCTTTTAACCCACCACCATCACTCTATGTAGTCGGAGTGTCTCCTCTTATCACATAAGCCGCCCACTCTCCGACATAGCGAGTTTACCAAAATGCCCAGCCGCAAGCTCTCGCACTCTCGGCAGGCTTGGCGATGCCCTACCAGAGGTGGAAAAACGTGCTGCTCACACATCCTTAGAACGGGTCCCTCCGCACAGTACGACCCATACGCAGGCCTTAGTAAACCGTCTATCCGCCGTCTCGCCCGCCGTGGTGGTGTGAAGCGTGCCTCAGACTCGAATTATCATGACACGTGCCATAGGGGTCTGTGGACCCACTTAGCAAGGGTGATCGAGGACAGCGTAATCTATATGGAACATGCTGAGCGGTGAGTTGTGTGCTGCGTTGGAGATGGTGGTAGTTATGCCTGAACTTGTCATTTCGTAGCAAAACGGTCACCACTGCAGACGTAATTCATGCCCTCAGGCGGTCGGGCCGCAATTTCTATGGCTATGGTGTTTAGTCGATATCATGTGAGTCCTTCCGTCTTGCCGTTCGGAACCTGGCACTGGCACTGATTACCTAGTTGCTTAGCTTTGCGTTGTGTGCATTGTCATGTCACCGACATTGGCACAGGTAGTTTTGAATGTGCATCTGGAGCATATCCGCAACATGTGGGGAATAGCTTCAATATACGAAGTCAACCGCTACCTATGCTTGCGATCGCGTACTTGATCAAACTATATGAAATTTGAACAAATCTGTTCTAGCTTAACGGAATAAGAACGCTACTGGTAGAGTCTACGGAGATGGCCCTAATCCGCCTCACTAGGACGCAAAGAGTCAAGGAGGTTGTAGACGATAACTTCTTCCGCTGGCTGCAAGGATTCTGCCATCATGCGTCTAAAATCGGCAGCCCATTTATTGGGTGGGTCCACTGATCCGACAACATTCTGGGTCTTGTCACCGTCGGTAGCTGTGACTACTTTTTGATTCAAGGATGTCATGACCTCAGCAATGGGCGGCCGTGTTGCGGGATTTTTCCTCCAGCAAGCACGCGCGACTGACCAGATCGCCTCTGCCTGGTGCCATTGAGTCCAGGGCAGACTGACCGAGTGTGGCCGCGTAGGTGTAATGCCATCCTTGATGCAAGCAACGATAGCATCATAACCAGGTAGATCGAAAAACGGAATTTCCTCCGTTAAAATCTTCCGCTGGGTTTAGACAATTGGTGTAAGCAGTGGTAAAAACTTGCCTCGTAACAAACACATGCCCAAGCGTACACATCACTAGCCTCGGTAAAATTATCTACTGAGTCTTCATCAAGCAATTCAGGTGCTGTCCACCTGACTGAATCACACTTCAGAGTGTCAGAGGACTGGGACGAGCTTGGGGCACTTGAGTACCGCATCGGAGGGAGTTCGAAGTCTGCAACGCGTGCTTGGCCTGCCTCATCAACGAGAATGTTTGACTGTGCTATGTGGGTAGGTCACATCAAAATCAAAATCATAGAAAGCGCACCCCTTTCAAATGTCCATGAATGTAATGGTTCTCGTGTAGGTATGACAAGCCATTGGCAATATCAACTGCCTAATGAGGAGTCAAATGTCTGGGAAAGCAAGTTCGGAAGAGATGTGAAACCTACAAGCTGTAAACGCGGTGCAAGGGGCTTGTTTTTGAGGAACATTCCAACGTTCCCCTGACTCATCCAAGGCGACACCAGGCAAAGTCTATCGTTGTCGTAGAACACCCCGCTGATGGAAAGTACATTTGGATGTTCCACTTGCCACCAAAAGGTTCCTTTTTGTGTCATCGTCTATAATACTGACGGTCAAGAACTGATTGTCTTATCGATGGAGCTATCGCTACCTTGGTTATGTTTGCGACCTCGGTAGGAGTTGAGTCAACGCGAAGTACCTTTAAGCAAATAGTGTGTTCTTCATAATTCGTTTTGTATACATTGAAAATAGACCCCGCGACGGCAGGACTATCTTCATGTTCGACTCCTTTAAGCTTATGACAGGCAGGATGAACTCCAGAGTTCTTTGAAATTTTATGAGTTGCATCAATGAGATGGGACCGCAGATCTTTGGGTATGTAAGTGGTATCAAGTAACTATCGCGAAGTGAGCATGCGCTCGATGACCATGATATTCCTTTACACACCCATTGCAGTGCATTAAGCATTGCTTGGGCATTCGTCGATTGACTGTCCAGCAATTTTTTGCATTGGTCCCTGTCACGCACGATATCCCTTAAACTGCCGAGGAGCCTCCGCTTCTTGTTTGGCACACTTTCCGCTGCCGATGACCGTTCAACATCAGCACTCCGCTCGTATAGCGCATCGTAGACCGCAAGATAAGCTTCAATTCTTCCACGAAGTTCCCCAAGATTTCGACTCTTCTGACACGCCGCACATACCCGTCAATACTCATCGTTTGCATGACTCGATGCCGGTGGGAACTCACTCTCAGCCATGCAATCTTGCCAGGAGTCAGTTCAACCTCCCATGAGCCCACAGGGTGTATGATACCCTTGTGATCGAAGCGATGCTGGTCGATATCAAGGCAGGCAAGCTGAAGCAATGAACAGTGTTGGCAGCTTCCTTTTGACACATCCCAGTCAACATTACAATTCTGCGCAATTGCGTAAGCATCGTCTAGATATGCAGGGCGTCTTCAGATACCTCTCTACGGATCCAGCATGTATAGCATCCACGGGTTGGCCGGGCCTCGTTCCCCTCCTCATCGCCAGAGCTGAGTGGCAGGATTGGGCTGGATGTGTTATCCGCCCCGCGAATTGAAGCTGGGGAGAGGTTTTGCGTACTAGATAAACTCATACAAGAAACAAAAACTTGTTTTAACGATGTTATGATGAGAAGGTAGGGCTGCTCTTCTGATCAGCATTGTCCCATCAGATACTATGACATTACTCACGGTCTGTTCTTCTCGGATGCAATGATCTAAAAACGATTCCACCGTGCGGCAGATGTCCAGATCGTATTGTTGACAAATTAGAACGATTATAGCTTATGACCTAGATGTCTGGCTACTGTCTCTTCAGTTGTCAACCACACGCCTCAGAATCATTCTTCGGGCTACTAGTATGAGTCAACACTGTCAAGGATGATATGTTGATGGTAAGTCAGTCCAATATAACATTCCAGATATACTTTTGACGTAAGTACCATGATATTGCCATATTCAAAGAACCAAGTTCATCATAATCCAGAATACCTTTCTGTGGTCGTTGATTTGCGAAATAGACCTACCAAATTTGTATCGCTAGACAGAGCATGGGCGTCGACCGACGAGTGTTGACTGAGGGCTGGGTTATAGCAAGGTTATAGCCTGCTGGAGCTTGAACAAAAATTTAAAATTTAAAATCCGCGAAAATGTCTTTTGGGAAGCCGCCTTAATTCCTGAGGCTGCGTGCCCATCCCATGCAAGGGTATCTCAGACCGCGTTAGTCATATAGGCATCAGCTTTGTATACCACTGCTGTTTTTTCCCGTTAAGTTATGAACATCGTAGTTGTTACATCCATCATCAGATCAGTTGAAGCTGTCCTCCGCCCTTTCTCTTCAAAAATAAGTATCTGCTCCATAGCAACACGACAGTACCAGCGAGAAGGCAAGTCCCACTAAACACAGTGGCTTTCCACCATATGAACTTATGTGTAAGAAGTGCACCGCTGATGGGTTGACCGAACAACGCGGGTGCCGCTGGATACAAATTGGAAGGCACCATTAGTGCAAGTTAAACCCAAGTACAAGGTGGGAAAGAATACACACCGATAAACGAGTAGTACAGCCCCATGCGAGTGCTAGAACGTCATCATGATTATCATAAGCATTGTACTCACGAGACGTAGAGTCAAAAAACACACCCAATTTCGCTTACGTCGCCCGTAATGGACGCCAAGAGCACCGGAGTGAGAGACGTATCTGGGCGTATATCTATCAGCCCACGGAGTGGCACGTAGCCACGGAACGTACGTGTGCCATTCATAGCTCCATAGAGGAGGGCCACCACGATTGCACCTGCAGCATCGTGAATGCCCAAGATTGCGAAGACCAGTGCAGCGCAAGCCAAGTGAGCAGGAATGCTAAGATTGTAGCTACCGACTTTGTCAGCAAAGAAGTTGGGAATGAGCCGCCCAAAGAGGCCGCCAGCGTTTATGAATGAGACCTGTGCATTAAAATGGAACTTGGCATGTAACTCATCGCAATCGAAGGAGATGAGCCCTTACAATATAGAAAGCGAGGTTCTGGTCAATACCGTGTTTGATGGAGAAGAGCTGGAGATAAAATACTGTTCGCATAAACCATAGATGAGGCTTGAATCATAAAATAGGGGGAAAGTCCATTCGACACGTACTGGGGTAGAATATCCCGAGCGTCAACAATATTCCTCTACAAAGAGCTCCATTAGCACACGTATAAGCGCATGTAAGTTGTTTATCGCAAGTACTCACGATGCGACGCAAACCATATACGGTACGTCCCGCAGAACCACCCGTACTGAAGCACGCTTGGGTTTGGGGTCGCCCGCCCTTAACACGGGGGGTCGGGTTCGAATCATCATATTGGCAATCACGAGGAGGACTGTGATTACAGTGGCTGCAGCACGCACACCAAGCGCAAACCCTTGGCGTCCAAAGATGAGTTTGTTCAGCATGATCGGGAAGATGAGACCACCGATGGAGGCCCCTGATGGAGGGTTGATATAAATCATAACGCAACAGAAGACAGAGTGCAGAAAATGAGACGGACCAGACGTCAAAATCCCAAGAGCAAGTCCCCGTCGCTTGTCGAAGTGGTGAGCTACGACAGTGATCACGGGAAGGAAAGTCATAGCGAGCCCAAGTCCCATTCCTACTCCTTGAGCTAGGAAGATCTACATGGATAATGTTAAAGTTATGAAAAGGATACATGTATAATGGAAATTGACTTGGTAGTACTGCCCAGGCTGCGCGAGCGACACCATAAATAAAGAGAAGCAATATATGAAGGAGCCCCCGATCATTAGGTGATGGCTAGCACAGATTTATCGAGTGAGTACTATCGGGGATGTAGAAAATGGATAAACATACAAGTAACCGGCATCGAAGGCCATGCCAACGGGAATACCCAGGAAAAATTGGAGCGCAATCTCAAAGCTGCCGATCCACCTGTTCGGAGATGATGGGTTGGGGAAGAGGAAGAGTAAAAGCGAGCACGGCGTACGCAATCTCGGAAGGGGTTTTATTCGTTAAGAATTCGCGAACGTAAAAGTCTATGAGGGAGAAATTTTATGAAACGCCTCAGCGCTTATAGTAAAATCGGTCACACCTTGGAAGACCCTAAGTAGATATTTCCGATAAGGTAGTCAAAGCAGAAAGACGAACATGAAACGCACCCGTAAGCGTTAAAGAAACTTTGCCACTCCACATTTAGTAGGAACAAAGTTTAGAAACAAAGACTTTACCCAAGGCCGCAGAAGTAGATAAGCCAACCACCAGCGATAGTCATCCACGCTTGCAGGCCGCCATCAGGCGGGCCATCATCAGCCTCGGCCGTAGATAATGGATCGACCTCGACAATATCAGTGGCGATGCTGGGCTGCTTCTCAGAAGGTTCCGACATAGTGGTGTGGGGGATGTTCGATGGTAGTCGTTGTTTGGTATAGACTCGAACGTGAGAATGAAGTATTTTGAGAACGGGCATGCAGCACGAGCACACAGCTTCTGTGTGAGAAATATTTTATTCCATGGTCTAACGACATAGATACTCTCACGAGGTAGGAGGCCGAACTCATGACTGCTGACAATCATTATTCTTGTCCTAGCCGAGGGCGTAAGAATTGTTCCACAGACGTCGGTGGTGGATGCAGCGCGCTCCCGTTCCAACCCTGACACAGAAAGTATCCCTCCTTCGATTCGGAACGGCTTGAGTTCGGTTTGAGGTAGTATACGAAGTTGAAGTTGGGCCGTAGAACCTGATCACGAAATTCCTTGAGCAGCGGATGTTCAAAGTGCTTCAGTCTGATTCAATTGTCGTGTTAGAAGCGAAAAGAAAAAAAACCAATGAACAGGCTCACAACAGAACGCCGCCTCGCTTCCGACCTATATTCTCCGCTGTCTGCAGGTGCCGGCTGGCAAAGTCAAACACTGCATGGCAGATGTCCAAACTCGCCTCGATGTCATGAGTTGGATTCCCGGATGCGTTGGCGGCCATGTCAGAAAGGATCACGTCCACCTTACCATCAAGGTTACCGTACACGCTGAGCTGCTCGTGTATGAGTCTCTCCGCCACAGGTGATAAGAAATCCGCCTGAATGCAGTCCACACCGCGTATGGGAGGTATCCGCAAGAGGTCCACTGCAATAATGGTTCCTCTTCCCTGTCCTCGCTTGTCTTCCACATCATCAATGTTCAGTGGATCGTACGCAGGAATTTCGTCTCTCTTTGGTTGTAAATTGACGCGCTTGGACGGCATAGAAGAGCTCCAGTCAGAGCCATTCCACAATACACTGTTCTTTAGCCCAAACCCCACATCGAGTCTGGGATTTTCAGTGGAAATATCACTCCACCCCAGTTTTCCAGCTACTACCTGGCTCCATCCACCTGGCGCAGCTCCAAGGTCGACAACAGAATTGACGTCGCGGTGACAGAGAAAGTTCCACCTGTCCTCAATCTCAAGGAGTTTGAACGCAGAACGAGAACGGTAGGAGGATGGGTCAGCGAGACGCTTTTGCACGTACGGATCGTTGTATTGGCGGCGTAACCAAACTTTCGACGAGGCCCTCTGCTTGACGCTGAAAAGTAAGAAAGTTGGTCGCATGCGGGGGATTGCGCTAGGCTAACGACGTCACGCCGTCCAAAAAAGTTGGACGAGTTTGGCTACATCACTATGATTAAACAACACATGGTCACTACCGCCGAATTTTGTCCGAGTCAATTCTTCCCATATATGCGGACAACTGAGTGTTCAGCTTCTCACCAGATACTCATCAAACATATATATCAGAATAATAATTTGTTATAACCGGTGAAAAGAATGGGTTGATAAAGGAGAGAGTATTACTAAGGATACGCTAAACGCGAACAGGGAAAAGGAAAGATGGATAGGGGAAGAGTCCAAGGGCAGTAACAATTAATCCAAAGATAAATTATAATGTATTAGAAATGTTAAAATCTGACGATATTATATGAGCGGTTGTCGAAATTTATTTAACAAAGGACTAACCAAATTACGTTCTGAAAAGGTAGCCAGTGACGCCTTCGTCCCTCCAGCCAGAGCGCTTGGCGTTAGCTCTCTCAGTCTGAGACGTCGTGTAGAAGTGAGTTCCCCTCTTAGAGTTGAAGAGACGATACAAAGGCGAGCCACCACAGCGTTGAGTAACGAAGATATAGCCAATAGTTCCCCTATCCTGATAACCGAGGTTGCGGATGGCGTTGGTGCGCTCAGCACGGCTCGTAGTATAGAAGAAGTCATTGGTGCGAGAGTTAAAGAGAAAGAAGACGACGGTAGTGTTAAAGCCTTTGAAAGAGAAGAAGAATCCCACAATACGAGTAGTGGAGAAAGGGAAGTTTCCACGACGGATCCAGGGAGTGGATTGGCGACGGGTGGGGCATCTGTTGTTTCCGCCACCTCCTCCAGGTTGCCCGGGTTGACCAGGTTGACCAGGCTGGCCAGGTCGGCCACCACCTCCAGAGCCAGGTTGGCCAGGTTGACCGGGCTGGCCAGGTTGGCCGGGTTGGCCTTGACGCGCCTGGATTTGATTAGATTGTTGAGTAGGGTATTATGTTAAAGGGACACATACCTCAAGATCGCGCTTCTCTTCAGCTTCACGAGCAAAGATAGCACTATCTATCCCTTCTTGGGGTTCGCGAATCTAGAAAAAGTAAGTATTGCGAGAGGAGAAAATTTGGCCAAGGCAATACCTCGAGATCGCGGGCCTTGAGGGCGATTGAGTTGGAGAAGGTACATAGATATGAAATATTAACAGGCTTACCGCGAAATCATCGACATCGCCAGCAACACCAGCAAGAGCACAGCCAGCGAAGACAGATAGGAGGACAATACTGAGTTTCATGGTGAAATATTGGTTTTCCAAAGGTAAATTGGACGATATCTCCGCCTTTTATACACAGAAAGGGGGATCGGAATATATCTAGCAGTCGAGACTTTTCAGAGCGGAATAGCATGTGTTACAGCAGGATCCTGGCTTCTTGAGTCATCCGTCGAGCAAAGTGGATCGCCCAGACAGCCTCCTAAACGAACTTAGCGCAGAAATGAAAGCCATATGTTTTCATCCTAAACACAAAGAGGTGTTCCGTGTTCCACCACTGAAACGGGGTGCCAGCTTTTCATAGGGGCAACTCAGTTTACAAAAGAACACTGAGACTCTGATGCAATCATGTCACTGTGGAAGTCATCCAGGCGTAGAGGCGGTTTGGGAATATTGCACATTGGTGGCTCCGAGGGAAGTAGTAAAAGGTTCAAGTTGTTATACAATGCCGAGAATGCCACCGAAATAAGCGCCCTAAATTTCGAGTAGTGATTGAGCTCGGTACCGAGCTCATAACAATTTGGTTACAAATAAAAAATTACAGCTATTTTGGTTGCAGTTGCCAATTCGTTGAACGTTGAACTTTTGCACGACTTATATGAGCACTTGCCAGCAGCAGGATATACTACCCTCTTCTTCGAAAACCACTTCACCCCCTGCCTTGGAATCGTTTGCCACCCCTTATTCTGGCCATAATTCCTGTAGTGGTCGCCTTGAAAGTCATACCAAGATACTCGAACAACCGCCCACGATGAAGCAAGTTCGTTTTTAAATGCGCTTCCACGGCGCACCTCCTCCATTTTGATATCTCCCGTTTTCCGGTGCATATCCTTTAGCTTTTCACCCTGGCTTTCTACTTTTTCTTGGACAATTTACTAGAATAAATTCCTGGTGTTGGTAAGCCTTGATGTACTCCTCCTCAGTCCCATTAACGCTCCACTGACCTACAAATGGCTTCAAGTATCCAACGACGAAACTCTCCTGCGCTAACCACTTCCCCCCCTAACGACCTTAGAGCCAAGATTATCCCTTCACCTTGTCTGGTCCACCGCAGGTCATGATCGGCAGTCGCGTATCCTCCATACTGTACCTCCTCGTCGGATGGCCTAAAGACACTACCCCAGATTACGTATTCACTCGTTGTGGGGGGCAAATACCAGGCAACACTCTCACAACCCCCCCTTCGACCTCGACAATACTACGACTATGGCTGCCATCGCTCGAAGCAACAAAATCAACCCCGTTACGACTCTCCAGGAAGCAATCAGCTTAGTTGAAGGCGTCATCTTACGAGAATCAGAGGAGCACGCTTCTGGGAGCACCGAGGATGCTATGCTTCTTAAGCGTCAGTACGCTCCTTTGCTCTATCTTTTTCCCTTAGCGTTTGACTCAATTTTTTTCTCAGTGAAAGTTATCATTGAGCAATTGTCTGAAGTGAACGCCATTGTATCAGAGCGGCAGGCGAGCAGCGGATATAATTCTCTCGCTCTAGGCGCTTCTGCTAAAAAGACGTACGTGTTTGTTTCAACCGCCTTGTTTCTCCCACTAACCAACCATTTCAACCGAGATAGCTTTCTGGGGTTGAGCAGGGTACAGAAGTTCCGGAGGGCAGCAATAAATTGGCCCAAGGTACGCAATCATATTTTCAGATGCAAGAATATCTAACTCATCGATGTATGTGTTCGTAGCCCAGATCCTCTAACAAATATCAACGGGGCTGGTTCACGACCCTTAGAGGAGCTCGCGTCGATCGCGAGCATTTCTACGATTATCGTTTGGAAAGAACGAGAGGGACTTGATCTGATGATAACGTCGAGAGTTTCGCTCTGGATACCGCTCTTGTGTTCACATGTCCTATCATTGCACTAACATTTATGCCTCATTTTTTCATCGAATAAGAAATCGATTTTTCGCAGAGTATCCGGACTTCGAACCAGCGTTACCCATCCAGTGTTCTCTTCAACATGGGCGAATTCAATCACATTATTCATGGTGCCACAATGCCACATGTCAGGTGGCTCCTAGGGGTGAACACGGTTTTCTGACGAAGCATACTATCCTATGAGTGTTTGGCGCCCATGAAACCATAGTGAACAGAAAAAAAAATCTACGTGATAGTCGAATGTGTGAGGTATGCCACGCTCATAGGTTCTAAAGGCTGAAAATGCCACCAGCTCGACGTTTGCTCTGTATGGGATGCATTACGACGAGCGAGATTCCCAGGCCAACAGTCAGGCCAATCGCCACTGAGATCAACTTCAGTGCTGTTTGGAACCCAGAGATGTACGACGAAGAGTCGCCACGAGCTTGTTGTGATACGTAGGTAAGGAGGCCACCACTCCCCAGCCCAGAGGGAAGCTGGAAAAGGATTCCTGTGATCTGGGGGGAACAATCGTCAACGCTCCTCGTCATACTGTAAGGGGGATTAAAACAAACCATGACCACGAAAGCATTGCCTCTGAAGAGCCGAGCGTAAAGATTGGCAACGATACCCACAGCAAAGGCTCTGGAAAGATAATGAGATACAGGGAAAACATTAGCAGTCGTAGAACATACCCAACAGCAGCACTAATGTCGCTCTGTCCGACAAACTTGGTCCCAGTAAAGTGATTTGTCACCCAACCTACACAGGCAATCCCGACAAGAAGAGGCTACATAAGGTGTGTGTCAGAACTCATTCGAAAATGAAAACTCTGCCATCGTACCAGCTCTCGGCGATCATAAGGTGCTTGGTTTCTTAGACTCAAGAAAAGGGAAAACATAGGAACTGTCAAAAACGCTGAAGAGCAAGTATGTCATCAACTGGTCCAGAAAAAGTCGTCCACGGACAAGTTACATACCCCACATCTTTGACGGCGTCTTCTGGTACCATGGTCCATTTGGATCGTGGCTGATGGCACACACAATATCTGTGGAACCGATGACCTGCGTGCGGGTAATCTCCTGGAACGCCTTCGCACCCATAGCCAAACCGAATCCAAGGAAAAGAGCGTACATCACTGCATAACATAGTCGTACGGATCCGGCTACGATGTTACGAGACATGATCTCCAGGGCACCGTTGAGCACGATAAAACCCTACACGAAGGCTATACGTCAGATATTTATAACGCAAAGAGACAGATCACTAACGGGGAGGATAAGCACCACCGAGCTGGAGGCGACTGCTGAATAGCAGAAGTGTCGAGATGCTGCTAGTGCTGCAGCAAGAAAACTGAACAGAGTTGTTACAGTTACTCTAATATGTTTCCAATGTTAAGTGTGTTAACTAAAGGAGACAAGCTAAACACGCACTCAAAGACATTGGAGTACAACTCATTCCGCACGCTCAGCAGTTGTATCGCGATGAGGAGAGCGCCGAGTGGAAACACGATCAACGAATCGATAAAGCTCCCGCCAAAGCTCACTGAGCAGATGGAACTCGAGCACATGCCACCAAAGAAAATAAGTTTCCACCAGTTGTACCTCTGCGGCCGGCGCATGATAACATCGAGCTCCACAGACGCGTCGGATACTGATAACTTGTCATAAATAACCTATAACAAACAGGCATCAGATGAGCGGGAGAAATACATAACGGAAGGGACATACCTTCCAATACAATCGGTACGACTCGGCGAGTTTTTCTAGGTCGAGTGAACTTCCCTGCCTGATGAACTTCACATTGCTCGTACTCGTCGAGTTGTCATCAAAGCTAATCAGGAGGACGTCTGGAAAGTATACACAACTGAGTTGAAGATCGAGTACCCTAGCGGTGGAGCTGATTTGGGCTTGCAGGCGATGCGAGGGGCCACCAAACATCATCATCGCGCGGGCAAACTTCATGATAAATTCCTGGCGTTCCAGGATATTTGCAACGTGACGTGTGATCTGTGAAATGTAGGGTCAACAACAGCACACTTATAGCAGAAATCTTGCACGAACAAAGATGCGGTCCCTCTTCCGCTTCTTCCGCTTCTCCCACCTTTTCTCTTCCTCTGTGGGGTGCTTGAAGTCGAAATATCCTTCAGCCTCGGAACTTGGTGATACGCTCCTCACCGGTGTGCTTGCCCCACTACGTCCTCCAAAACTTCTGATAGACGGTACTGACATATCCCTTAGTATTCCTGACCACTTGGCCCTAGTTGGTCCCGGGTCTGTACTGGTAGGCGAAGGTGGACCTGGAGTGCTGCATACTGAGGAAGCCTGAGAGTAAGGCTCATCGTACATGCTTCGCGGGTGACTAGGGAATTTAGGTGGCTCTCTCGACATTTTGGGTTTCTCTTCATACGAGTATCTGGCAAGATCGTAGAGAAATGAACTTCTGAAATAAGAAAATGGAACAGAGATAATGCACCTGGAAAGACGGTACCCTGGTCGCTTGATATCGGGTTGCAATGTGCTCGAAAGTGGTGCGGCGAAGCCAGTAAGGTTACCTGTGCTTGCAACAAGAGGTCCAAAAACTCCGGCCCCACTGCGTGTCTTGGAATTCTTTCGATGGAGTAGGGAAGCTGGTTTGAACCGTTCTGACTTCGGCTCCCGCCCAACTTGACTAAGGATCGGCTGTTGGGTTGGGTTGGCTTCGAGTTCTTCTTGTATAACTTCTGTCGCTAGATGTGAGGGTGGACGGTATTCTTCTTGTCTATGTTGATGTTGATGTTCATCTTTGCGACGTAGCCATGGTTTTTCTGGCGGGTCATCCAGCGATAAGTGCCGAGGGGTTGACAAGCCCGATACCGAACCAGTGCTTTCTCCATACAAAGAAAGGAGCGCAGACAAAACACCTCCGCCACCAACAAACACTGTTTCCCCGTCCGCATCACGTTCTACATCAGTGCTATCCCCACTTTCTGTTGCAGTTCGCCAATGCATCCCGGGTAGCTTCTTAATCCTCTTTTTCCGCTTCGAACTAAAGCCAAAAAGTCCCTTTCTGTGGGAATTCACCACTTTCTCGGCCTGCCTGTGAGCATTATTGGGATGATCCAGCAACCCTGGCAATCCAGCCCG
>JABCKU010008325.1:0-14020 GCA_018221655.1 Myochromella boudieri
TTGGCCTGGTGGAGCCAGTACTGTAGAATTTCTTCTGTTTGGATTTTGCCCATCGGCTCTAACTAATCAATGCAGAAATTGAAGAGGCCAAGCTCTATTATCTCTCTGTATCTACTTGAGGTCGCTAGGCCACTCCCTATCCAGTCTCCTGGGGATTGTTTACGAGCTCTAAAGTTATACGACTCCCAACAGATGAAGTCCATCATTGAGTGGCTCAGGGTAAGCGCATTTATGCACTCATTGTATTGTCTAGAGTGCATAAACAATTCTAGGCATTGAAACAGCCACCAGTGGATCTGATTGAGATGTGGGAGAAACGCCTTCTCGACCTTGCTAAAGAAGATACATTTGTACAGCGATGCATATGGCCGTACACTGACGTTCCCTCACAATTCTTTTCCCGAGTGGCTCACAAGAATCCCAGCCGTGATGAGCAAGCTTTTCACAATTACATTGCCTGCCGTTGCATTAGTGTGATGGTATCAACTAAATGGGATGATTTCGTTTGGTTTGTTATCATCACATGACATACTATTCTATTTCTTACTCCATTCCACAGCGCCAAAGTAGCAAAGGCTGAAATGGATGCTTGTATTTATGCCCGGAAATATTGGGCATACCACGTCACAAAAATATACCGATTTGACGCCACCTTGTATGAGCTCCTTAAAACGGTGGATAAAGAATATCTTTTTGATGGACACTATTTCTCATATGCGCTTGAAAATTGGGTAAGTCAGTATCTGTGCTTACCAGTTATGCTCTCATATGCTCTTCAGTCATTATTGCCTCGGGATATGTACATTGGACTTAAAGGCGCACATCCCGGTCCTACCTCTGCCGTTGAGATGCAGCGAGTACTTAGAATGTGGGATTGTGAGAAGGCACAAGGAATTCTGACTCGGTTGAAACAGGTTTGGGATGGAAGATAATCACAATTGGCTGTACTTACTACCTAACATGCAGGGCTATTCTGATGAATCTTTAATCACAAAATGGGGCCATTATGTAGAAGAACTCACTGCTGATAATGTAAACCCAAGCACAACGGCCATCCGCGAACAAGAAGTATTCGGGCTTGAAGAGCATAACTTGCAACGCCAAGAGCACATACCCTATTACCTATTGGGTACGGAATTGGATCACCGGTGCGGATATATCTCCACTCCTGTCAATATACCCCATGGATCAGTTGGGAACCAAACGATAATTTGATTGAGGTCTCGAATTAAAACAATCGAGGCCAAGGCGGGGTTGTGATGAGGGTACGGTAGAGTCGACATACCGGGGATATCACATTTTGGGATGAGTAGAAGGGTAACGTAGGCGATATAGGGTGAGGCGGGTCTTTATCCAAACTATTCATAGTTGTTCTTGTTTCTTTCCACAGAAAGCTAAAGCATCGGAACATTTTGGTTGGTATGAACGAAGGTCTCGGATTGAGTTATGCAGTAAATGATATTCCAACAGATTGTGGGGCAGAAACAACAACTTAGCTAACAGGTGCTATCAACTATAAAGCCCAGAAAGCGCCGTTTTAGGGAAGCTGATATCGATACGTTATGGCTTTTTTGAGGTGAGCGTGAAATGCCCATCCCCAGTTCAACACAATACGTCATTGTCATGTGACTGCTGAGTCATTGAAATTGAGAACAATTGTCCATCGCCTAAGTCCCGCTCCAAGTTTGCTTTCTACTGTGTTGCCACCTCGATTCTCGTCCGTGGTATGAGAAATCTCATTAATATGGGAAATATGTTGCATAGTTAACATAGGTTACAATCAACCTTCACCACGTCCGACCATTGGCTAACCATTTACCTAGACAATACATTGAATGCCATATGAACCACCTTTGGTGCTCGCTACAGACTTGTGGAGTATATCAAAAATTGCACTACCCAGCAAGAGAGTACATGGCAATCAGTTCTCCCTACAATGTTGTAAGCCATTTGCGTTTCATTACATCCGTTTTCACCATTCCTGCCTATACATTTGTAGTGCAGACGTACTCAGTCTCTTCCAATATTGTCCCTCGTGTTCTAGCTACGCCTTTCTCCTAGCCGGCGTGGGGGACGCTCTCTGCAGTGAATATTTGCGATAAACCTTGGGAAACCACGGGCATACACCACAAGGATCGACGCAATCAATTTGCCCAGCTCTTTTCATTTGTCTTCCGCTGCCTCCTCATCGCCGTGGTGCCCAAGCTTTCTTGATCCCGATACTTCCACACTTTTACCCGCAACAACTTTTTCGTTACGCATTCTCGCAGTAACCAGCCCCTGAAACGAGCCTCGAACCGTGGTAAAAGCGCAACAGCTGGCGTTCTACGCCCTACTACTACTGTTTGCGCAGCCCCTAGATTTATGGCCTCCGCATGTTACGTTTGTCAGCACCAATTGCGCAATGGTGAAACCGGAGTGCAGAATCACTTCATTAAAAATATCTCGTCGACACAGGACTCATCAATATGATTGTGTTCTGACTGTTCTTCGTATTGGTGGTCGCAGTCCCTACAGTACGTTATTCTTAATCTCTTTGTGAACTAAATCAGCGTCCCCTCAATCATCATTGTATCAGCGTTATAGATAGAGAGTTACGCAGAGTAATCAAAATTGCCTGGAAACACTTATTACTAAAAGATCGACGCTGAGTGAAACTTTATACTTCAAAATCCGCTAAAGACGCAAAGCGGTGCTCAGCCACACAGATAATGCTCCCCTAAATTTAAGGAAGCTGTGAAACATTTAAACCAACAGAAAAACCACACTCAAATAGTCTGCCCCAGGAACTGGGGTCTCGGCCCCGTAAGTGCAAAATCACCGGGGGATCTCATTGACAGATGATGCGAGACTTGATCGGCTTTTCAACTGTGAACAATACGACGGTGGAGTCATTTGTCAGACACTTTACGTCCACACTGGAGGAGCCGGTAGTGAAGTAACAATGGCGTACCCATCTGACATTGATGTTGCAAACCTGTGAAGTAAATTTCAAAGATCTCATATTCTCACAAAACTCGTACGGGAGCGCACCCAAAGGGCTGAATACAGAGACTCTGATGCTCAACCTAAGGTTTGTTGTCGACACTCGAATCCATGGCTCGAGTGCTCACCTGGTACTAGGACCATGTTGGTGGTGTTTCATCCTAACTTGTCTTAATCCCTACCATTACTCACATCACTAGATCCATATTCTTATTATTCCGGGTTGACCCCATTCTCCTTATATAAAGCTCTCTGAAACGATGCCAACATCAAATCTACAATGAAGTCTGACGAACGAGCCAAGTTCCAACTTCACGGTCTCGGCCTGCAGCTCAACTTCGTACCGCTAACCGTTTGTGTTCTATCTTTCGGTTTGTCAAATTTATGCAGCCAGCATAACGCATCTAAGATGTCCTTGTAGGAATCACAACGGGTCTCTTCCTCACTGGAATATATGTCGTTCTGTGAGTCATAAGTACGAAATGCACTTTTATATCTGTTGACATTGAATGTAGACAGCGGGGCTTTGGCGCAACGGCGAGAAAAGTAATGCTGATAACAATGACAGCAACCTTCATACTACAAGCTATTATTGCCGGCATTTCTGTCACCCACCTCACCCAACAAATCAAAGGAAATCTTATTCTCTTAGATTCATCACAAACAATCGACAATGGAGCAGCCAGTACAACCATTCTGTCAGAATGGGCTGCGCAGATACTAGTATTGTCCATTCCGTTGAGCTATGATATGCTATGTCTGACAAATGCGTAGATAATCATTAACGATGCCATAGTCGTCTGGCGTGCTTGGGTTCTTTATCCTAATCGAAGGCGGGTGATGTTTGCACCGTGTATCCTCCTCATGGGAACCATAGGTACCCTGGTGCTCTCTCACAGTAGAGAAAGTCCTTCTCATCCAGATGTCACAGGGGTGTCAGCTACATACGTGATTATGATCAGTAAACCTATCCGAGAAATGGAACAAGGCAATCCGCTGGTGCTCAACGGACTCACAATTACACAAATACTTAGCGATGTTGCGTTTAGTGCATCATTGGCCACAAATTTAGTTGCCACTCTGCTGATTTTCCATACTCTCAGGTACAGTACATTCATTCGATCCTTTGATCCCTCATACTACTTAGCAATGGTCCAGACATCAGCGTAGGTTACGCAGAAATTTATTAAGAAGGAATTCTAATTCAATTACTCCCGGACAACGAGTCTTACTTGTCCTCGTGGAATCTGGTTTCGCATTCTGTGCCCTTCAGGTTAGTATCCCTTCTTGGATCCAGCCGAATATTTTTAATGTTCTTATGGTTGACTGTATGCACGACCTTTTGACTTGCAGGGTTTAGACTTCGTCCTCCCATTTGTGTTACCGGGTAATTTCGCTGGACTCATCGCGTATACGGCTTTTGATAACTGCTTTCTCGCATCCATGGTCAGTACATAAATCCTCTACCAAATCTACATCTTACCACGCCTAAATACATGAACAGCCGGTGTTCACTTTTACAGTATACGTCATTGTAATGTCCAAGCACTCAATGGTCGAAACATTTGGTTTTACGGATATCCATGAGCAGGCAGTAATCGACATCGAACGATTAGCAGATGATTCAGCAAGAGTAACTTCCGCTCCAACGGAGGATCTGAATGCCCCGAAGGAGTTAGCATCAGTTATCGAGGATGAACGGGTGCTTGAGATCGGGCCTGCGTCGTTCTGAGCTCCTAATCTACCTATGATATCCTTCTATCATGGTTTTGCCCTACAATGCCGTACTTAACTTTTGCGTCAAGCGTAACTTAATTTCATACAATTCCTGTCAGAGAGTAGCTTGAACGACACACAAAAAAAAAAAAACAAGACATGGAGAATAGCGCGGGCTCCGGCCAGAGTACTGCTGAACCCCAAACAATTGTGACCATCGTGGGCGGCATCTTAACTGCTTGCGACCACAGCTACAGAAGTTACTGAGGCGAACGAATGGATCGTCCAACAGGGCTACAGAGTCAGCTGAGGAAGAAAAGGCCGATGTAGAGGTATGATACCCAAATCCGCTGCCTGGGAAGGATGGTTGCTGTGATTAGTATGGGCGGTGCATGAGCAGGTTATGGACCTGATAGCTCACCTGTGGCCTAAACATGGGATCCTGTTGAGGAGGAAGTACGGCAAAATCGTAGTCTTTCTGGGTGAAGATGATGTTTGGCTGGGCCATTCTATTTATTCCTCGTCTCGTAGATCGATCTTTTGTTTTCTGAGAGTATACATCAGTGGCTAGAGTGACCATAGATCGATAGAGCGTACCTTTGTCTAAGAGTCGAGTAACATCAGAAGTAATCCGCGCTCCACTGACCAAGGCCGTTGTCCCACGTGTATGCCTGCTCGATATCTCAGCAGCACCACATTCGACGGCCAGCTCCCCCTGGCGCAGTGTTTAAGGTAACCAGACAACCAACTGGGTGCATACATGGGGGCTGATGAACCATCCGGACGCTAAGGTGTGCACGAAACAGAAGGCATGCTGTCAAGAAACCCCAGTGGTTACTACACGAGGATACAGCAGTGTCGTAGGGCATAACTCTTTCACCTAACGCAGAGAAGATTTCTAATCCTTAAAGGGTGGGTGAGAAACGAGTGAGATGACAATGATTTCAAAGCAAGGAACATACCTGGTCTGGAAGATGAATGACGGGGAAGACCAACGTTGCCTTCTTCCAAAACACCCCACTATCTGGAATCTACAACCACCCCTCTCCCACCGGCACCATAGTCCGCAGCAAATTGCACCATACTATCACCCGCGCTATCCGGATTATCAGGAGTGCAGAGGTGCGAGGGCGAGAGTGTCGTAGGTAGGGATATAGTTTTAATGATTTCGGTGCCTCTTGCACGGGTAGGGACCGTCCAATGGCAGGGGAGCTGGACAGTTGAGAGTGAAAGTGGAAATGTGTAGTATAGGGCGGAGCCGAGCCCGTAAACAATAGCCAAGTATACGTTGATATCGAGATCCGTGTTTCGATACTGCTGAGGTAGGCAAAAGGGCTATCTAGTCTAGGTGGTCTGTAGTGGGGGCTATTGGAGGGCGCTGCTGAGTGGAGGCGATGCATTGTGGACGAATATCTATTGGAGTGTTCTGGCTGGGGTTAGCATGGAAGGTGTGTGCGGTGGCTGTAGAGACTCACGTGCGGCAAAAAAAGGGGTCCAACATGAATACCATAACCACAATGCAAAAAAACACCACTCTTTCAGGGGTTACCAGCACCAGCCAAGATGTTGTTCGGCCATGGTTCGTTGTAATCTCAGGCTACGTGGTGGATGTCCGGTTCAACAATGGCCATGGAAATGAGCGGACGCATCGAAAGTCAGCCACATGATCAGACATAGTACCAGTTATTGTTTGAGGCCTCCGGTAGTAGAATAGTGGTACGTGAGTGTGTGTAAAGTCACAATATTGCCACGTCACTGGGGGATGAGATATCAAGGCGGTTTTGTGGTGACAAACGGAGCTGGAGGTTGGAGGCGTGCACGCACGGATATACGCGATTCATTTCAATAAGGTCTTAGTTGAACGTTCAGCAAACGTTCAGTTCAAGTTTAACGCGACGCGTCATCGTCATGTGACTGCTGAGTCATCGAATTTTGGAACAATTGTCTGTCTGGGTCCGGTCCCGCTGAATGTCAAGTCTTGCTCCGAGCGTGATCCTAATCACTCTGCATTGCCACCCGAGCCCTGAAGCTTTCACATTCCAGGTTCGCCAAGACGTCCCGGTTATTCTCCTCTCTTCCGACCTTTGCTTTCGGCGATCATTTCCTTGACACACCCTCAGAAACTCCTGACGCCTCCACCCTCCTTGACTACAAGCCACACCTCCATTCTAAGGTTCCGCGCTTCGGTTCTGTGATATGTTGTGAGTACTTTTCTTCTCATCCTACCAGTCTCATCTACCTGTTGCCTTACTAGCTGGTCTCACCGAATCTCTGAATAGCATGGCCATTTCCCTTCGATTCTCGGTTGTGGTATGGCGTGTCTCTTGGATGGGAAATACGCTGCATAGTTGACATGCTCTACCGTCAACGACCAACGACTGACCATTTACTTGGACAATATATTCAATGCCATACGAACCACCTTTGTGCTTGTGACGGACTTGTGAAGTATATCGAGAGTTGCTCTTCCTGGCAAGGGGGCATACGGCATTCATCTCTCTTTACAATCTTGTATGTCATTCCCGTGTCATTACATCCATTTTCACCGTCCCAACTTGTACATCTGTAATTTAGATATACTCAATTTGGTGTAGGAGTTGCTTGCAATAAACATCGGGAAACAGCGGGCATGTACCTTAGGAACCGACGATATCAACTCGCTTATATTCCACTACCTCCTCTTCGTCATGGTGCCCAAGCAACCCCGATCCGAGCGCCTCTATGCAATTTTACCCACAATGTTTCATTCACCTCCAGTCCCCAAAATTGAGCCGCGCATATTTGGAGCTACCCTTACACCTCCAACCGTGGTAAATGCACAACGGCTGACGTTCTACATGCTACTAAAGTCTCACAGCCCCATATATGGACTCCCCGTATTGCGTCTGCCAATATGGCGGTCCTGTCACTACTTGGGCGCGAAGATCAAACCGGAGTTCAGAATCACTTCCACAAGAACACCTCTCCTATCGATAATCAAAATATCTGCTTTCTCTTTGTGAAGAACGGTCATATACACCTGCTTAAACGCTCGTTCTACCCTTTGCCGTATTGAACGCTCTATCCCGCCTAGAATATTGTGCCTTTTCTCTTTTGGACTTTCTAACTAGGGCGATCATTCTGTGACCTCCCAATAGCGCCCGGGTCATCATTCCTTCGGCTGAGGCACATATTTACCCCCCACCGCTCACCCCACACACCCAGATGACTCCACACGGCGCGCGGTCTATCTTTCTTAGTACTGATGATATATATAGGCGATGGCTATCAGGAAATTTAAGTAACCACTAGGAGCTCCTCTGTACCACCGCCGCCCACCGTTCGTATGCGATATCACGTCCTCCTGAACCTTCATCACTTCGCTACACCTGACACTCTAATCTCAATACCAACACATCGAATGCAAATCTCGACTTGGCTTGATGATTGACAGTTGCGATGAGCATGTTTGCTCTCTCATTCCAAGAAACCTATTCACTCATCCAGTGTAGCACTCACCCGTTAACAAATTATTGTCCATTTCGTTTAGGTGCTTGGTATCTAGGTGGCAGCTGAGCTCTCTTCCTTTTGTGAAGGTACGCCATTCCTGAACGTCTTTGGCAACTCCAATTCTCAATCATTGGGTTAGCGTTATGTATATAGAGACTTACACAGAATAATCGAAATCACCTGGGAAAACACGAGTAAAAGATCAACAATGAGTCATGGCCCAGGCATCAAAATCTGCCAAAGACACGTTGTGCTTGACCACGTAGATACTGCATACGCCGATCCGATCATCCCTCATCACAACTGGAACCCTTTCAGGGGTAGGTTAGGTACTGCGCCAGCACCACAAATCCTGGGAAGTGAGTGAGACTCTTATCCGGGGCAGCAGTAGCGAACTTAGAAGGCCGAATAGAGAAGCCTGACACTCAATATAATGGTTCCACACTGGAATTCATGAGTCGGGCGCTCAACCGGTGCTGGGATCAATGGTTTATCATTCCAACTCGTTGTAACCTCTACTATCATTCACATCCTGTTCACATCATTAGGTCCATATTCATTGTATTTTGGATTGACTCCGTTCCCACCATATAAAGCTCTATAAACGATGCCAACATCATATTTACAATGAAGGACCACGAACGAGTCGACATGCAACTTCTAGGTCTTGTCTTACAGCTCAGCTTCATACCACCAACCATATATGTTCTATCTTTTGGTTTGACAAGTTTGTGCAGCTACCATGACATAGCTGAGACGCCTTTGTAGGAATTACGGCGGGTCTCTTCCTTACTGGAATATGTGTCGTTCTGTGAGTCATCAGTACGAAATGCACTGTGATATCTATTAACATTTCAACGTAGAGGGCGAGGCCTCGGTACAATAGCGAGGAAGGTAATGCTGATAACAATGGCGGCAACCTTCATACTACAAGCTATTATTGCTGCCGTTTCTGTCACCCATCTTGCACGCCAAATCAAAGGAAGTCTTATTCTCTTAGATTCATCACGAACAATAAACAGTGGAACAGCGCCTTCAGTCATCCTGGCCGAATGGGCGGCGCAGACACTAGTATTGGCCGTTTTGTTGCGTCACATGCTAAATCTGACAAACGGATAGATAATCATCAATGACGCCATAGTCGTCTGGCGTGCTTGGGTCCTGTATCCCAACCGCAGGCGGGTAATGCTTGCACCGTGTTTCCTTCTCATGGGAACCATAGGTACGCCGATCCTTTGTGACAGCAGAGACAGCTCTTCTTATCCAGACGCCACAGGGGTGTCAGCTACATATGCCATTCTAGAGAGTAATCCTCTCACAGAAATTGAGCGTAATACCCTGCTGGGGCCCAAAAGGGTCGCATTAACAGGGATCCTCAGTCATACTGCATTTAGTGTATCATTGGCCACAAATTTCGTTGCCACTCTGTTGATTTTTCATAGTCTCAGGTACGGTACATTCATTTATACCCCCATCCTACTTAGGGAAAGTCCAGGCAGCAACGCCGGTTACCCAGAAAGCTACTAAGATGGGATTCAAATTCGATGACTCCTGGACAGCGAGTTTTACTCGTCCTAGTGGAGTCTGGTATCGCCTTCTGTGCTTTTCAGGTTAGCAGCTCTTCCTTGGATTCAACTGAAGACACAACATTTTAAATTGCAGGGCTTGGACTTCTTACTCCCATTTGTGTTACCAAAGGACAATTTTGCTGTAGCTCTCGCGTATATAGCCTTCGATGGCTGCTTTTTTGCATCCATGGTTAGTGCATATGTCTGCCACCAAAACTTCAACTTACAACGCCTAAATACATGAGCAGCCTGTATTCACTTTTACAGTATACCTCATCGTGATGTCGAAGCATTCAATTGCCCAAACGTTTGGTTTTACGGATATCCAAGAGCAGGCCGCCGTCGACATCGAACGATTAGTAGATGATTCAGCGACAGTGATTTCCGCTCCAACTGAAGATCCGAATAGCCGGAAGGAGGAAACACAAACTATTGAGGAGAAACGGGAGCCTGCGACTGGGCCTGTGTCGTTATGAGCCCCCAATCCACCCCCGATATCTTTCTAGCATGTTTTTTTAACACCGTACTTAACTTTTTCATCGAGCATATGTAACACACGTATTGTCAATTTCACGACATCAATCACATCTATGTACGAGAATACAGGGTGTCCGGGGGGAGACAGTGCCAGGGGAAGTGGGGGGGGGGGCATGACATGTGTACCGTGCTCAGTATGTGCAACAGCTACCAAAGCCCACACACACTGTCAAGAAACATGATGGGACACAACTCTTAGCTTGGCCTAGGCACTCTTCTCGAGATTTGCCATGAAACCAGTTAGCGCTGGCAAATGCCCAGTAACACACGCGCCACACCTACAGTATCAATGTACGCCATCACACCTAGCTGGTGACCTAACACTCCAAACTATCTGCCCGCCAATAATTTGACAACTTTCCTCAGTTATTCATTCCTGGTTGAGTGATTCATTCTGTATTGCAACGACTCTCATATCTTTTTAACTCGTCACTCGTCTTACTGGATAGTGGTGTACGATGTCTTGAAAAGCTATTCATGCTCGTCTACGCACCGCAAAGTTAATATATGTCCACAAAGTTCCCGCTACAACTTCAGACTAACCTCCTGTTTCGACAGTGCTATCATAATAAACACCTGCACATACACCTAAAATGTCAAGATAGAACGTCATTGACATTTTCTTTGGAGGCACTAACTCGGTGATCGAGGGGGCTCATGATACAGCCTACCCTTTCGGTGAGTGGGTGAGACAATTCATCTCCACTGCCGCCGAATCTCTTCTATTCAGTAGAAAGCCTTCAGGTCAATTTCTTCCTCTTTTCGTGACTGTGGATCTCCCCGGGGCATATAATTGATTCTAGTCGAGCTCCACAGCGTCAAGATATACCATCTATCAGAACCATTGGTCAAATCGAAAATAAACTGCACGAACGCCGTTATTTCTTATTAATCAAATCATCATGTGTCGATTATCATGATTGTACTAACCTTTCTCGGGCACATTTAATCAATTTCCCCTACGTCAAAGGCCTGAAAAGTACAAGGGCAATCAAACCCTATGTCGTTAAACGCGCTAGAAGAGCTAACGTGTCCATTATCATCTAGCCCGACATACACTGATTCGTGTGGCAATGTCTCATCTACCTACTCAATGTGATCCCTGGCTTATACAACGCCGCTCTTTAATGGGAATGTTAACCATTTCCGGCCCTTGAGTGAGTCACAAGCCAACAGTGACTATGATTATCAGAACCATGAAATTGAACATTCCACTACGGCGCCCACTTCTACGATAGTGAATGATATCTATTCAGCTACGGCTCGGGCTCCGTTAATATCGTATCATGGGACATGCCGGCGGAGAAGGACGGCGAGTGTACCAAAACGTTTATAACCTTGGTGCTCCTGTTATTATCCACTCCAGCAGCCAACCAAGCTACTAGGATGCTCACCGCTACTCTCGTCTTCGTCTTCGGCCTAACCATCCTCGCAGCCGTTATTGCTGCTCCCGCGGTAAGTACCTCTCCAATGATCTATCGCCTCACTCTGTTGACGAAATGTTCCAGAACATTATACCTATGGCACGTATATCATCTCCATCGTGTTTCAATGATTTATTGACTCTCTTTATTTGCGATTCAGGAAGCTAGGAACAGTGCCGACATTAGCACTCCTGGTGGGGCGCGAGGAGTTGAAGCCTCTAGCCGTAGTTGGAAGAGAGAGGATGCAGGCCAGCCCGGTTGGAGGCGAGATTCTGACGGTACCCATACACCTAGCTTGAGGCGCAGCCCTGTGGCTCTAGCAGGAATCCACAGGTGGAAACGAGACGATATTGATACACCCTCCTCCGTGAAGCGCGATGCCAACGCTCATGGCCCGAGACATGATCCACCACTCCGTATCTAACGCATCGCGCATCACATCACAATGCAAGGTCCCCAGACGGAAAGTTTACCAGACAGAACCAATCCGGTTAGCCTGCGGAAGGGACATCCTGAGTGGTCCAAAAGTTACTAAAGCGAGGTCTGCTCTTTCCGAGTTGCGCCCATAACCCCCGTTATCGTACTACATTGCAATTTATTAAATCACCTTTCAATACCATGTCTGTCCCACTTATGCCGCTCAAATTATTGGTTGAATGTAATTGGTAGATCTTTCATCTTCATAGCCTACGACGCTGTAAGCACATGGAATTCCTGTGGCAATAGTAAGGGGAGGACCATAATAACGATGCTAATTGAAAGGGCACCTTAAAGTATATCGTCCCGACTTCCGAACGGAGGCGAACCAAGCGAGCCCCTTCCAATATATCCTGATCCACTCGCTTACCCCTGCGTTGTTCGAAATGTCAGCGACAGTACAGCCGCTTCCACTTCCAAGCACCTGTACGAGTGCAGGGTCCCAAATTTGAATGCCGAGGCAGAGCGGACCGAGAACAAGTTATAAGCCTGCGTGGAATGTCCAGTGAGTGCCGCGTAGCAGTTTGGAGGATCTGTATCGAAAGCTCTGATGCAGTTCCATCTGCCTCCACCCAAAGTGGTATAAGGAGTACTAGTCTTAGGAGAACGTGTATTAGAGGTACGAATTGGGGATAAGTGGTGAGAGGAACGTACCATACCTCGAACATCAACCAGCGAGAACAACAACATGGTCTTCGCCTGACATATTCCCTATGCATCCACATGCACATATGGCGTCTAGCCGACTCTGTTCCTAGCACGTCCACATCGGTGAGGCCGTGAGCACGTTCAGTGTGGAGATTAACAAGGGTGACGTTTAGGCTGCTTGGAACGATTTGAGAAGTGGAGTGTCCCTGATAGTTGACATTGGTAATTTCAAATGGGCTGTACAAGCGACCGCTAGATCAGTAGGCAAAGGCGAGCACAGCCAAGACGCTGTAGTAGATGATTTAGTGTAGTGGCAGAGGCGCAACTGCACAAAAGGCGCACCATAACTTAGGCACATCCATCCTGCTGTCTCCCAGCGTGCCGAACCGGTAATAGTAATGGTATTATTATAATTATAGGCCAAGGAAGGGGGTGTCTGGCCAGTCACACAAGGTAGCTAGAGGTTAACGTTCGACTGTCACTTCAGAATCAAAGCAAGCTCGAAGTTCGAACGACGCGTCATCCATTATGTGATTGATGGATCACATATCAACAACACGTCAATCTTTCGAATCTCAATTTCTCACTGATTTCTCAATGCCGCCATTCCAAGAACTCCTGACCACAATCTGAACGCAGATATTCCGCATCCAAGAGGCCAGAGTTACTCAAAAAGTTCGTTGTCTAGACTCCAAATCCATTATGTTGGTCGCAGCATTGTCCAAACGCTGTTCTAGCTCTTAGCCTCTTACATGCTTTTTATTAGCGCCACCTACTGTGATTGGTCGGTGCACTCTCTAGTACTTTGAGGCTCTGAACCTCATCACCAAATTATTAGCAGTGCTTTTCGTTACTGTCAGCGTCACTACTTTAACTGGTAAAGCATACGCCGTCGGAGGTTTCTCTGTCTGTCGAATCCATACTAACACCCGTTCAATTAAAGTAGTCAATGCAGTCAATGTAAACCAATGGTGCCCACTATGGACAATGTGGCAGTGTGTGTTTTTCGTTCGGATCGTGATTCATCTAACCATCTTTGGTACAAGGGGATAGCACTGTGATGTGACCGTACGCCTGGATGAATTGGCCCATAATGTGATTTTTCGTTATACGTTCTTTTTGGAGACTCTTCACTTGATTCAACGCGACTTCGACAATCCTTTCCTTCTCGGTCCA